>QVOB01018134.1:0-19711 GCA_014839585.1 Pseudomyrmex concolor | reverse complement strand
AAATTATTTCATTGGAATAATTTCATTGGAAATTTCTTTGGATTTAACAAAATTTGTTAAATCTAAAGAAACCGTTCTCTCTGTGTACACACAAGGTATGTAGAACGCAGATACAATTCTATCTCATTATCTCAATAAAAAAAAATTACGAGCGCCACTAGATTATTAAAGAAAAATCGCTATTATAAGTTCGCTTGAATTGTGTATGTACATGCAAATGTGGATGTTGATCAAAAATTCACAGGCAACAAAATTTAAAGAACTTAATTTATGAGGGACGCGCATAGTCGTCGAGCGACGCTTATCGCGCGAGCTACATATACAAAAATAAATACCTGAATCGCGAAATTTAACGTCTACATTGAACTTCAATTCCTCCTTTTTTTTATGTAGGAGTAAGAGAGAAAGTAGATGCTATTTTGACGCTACAGTACGTCTGAAATTTCGTTTTTTTCTGCTAACAGTTTTAAAGTAGGATTTAATCCTCAGCTTATGCTGCGCATTGCTCTTATAGGTTTAAAGTAGCATTTCGGCCTTATATTTCGAATTATAGAAGATCAAGTTTTAAAAGAGGTGGTTTCTATTCTAGGTTCGAATTCTATAAAGATAAGTTCACACAGGCTGAAAGAGTACTAAAAAAGACGCTAAATTTTGACTCGAGTATACACTATTTTCTTACGAGTTGTTTTAAACATTTAAAACGCGGACTCGCTGTTGCGCAGATTCGACAGTCTAAACAAAGAGAGTCGGAGAGAGCAGTTCTCATATTTTATTTTATCCCCGCCGCCGCGCTGTTCTCTCTCTCTCTCTCTCTCTCTCTCTCTCTCTCTCTCCCTTTTTACATGCCGGTACATTTTTAACGGGTATCGCTTTATAAATACAGAACTGCGGGCGCATTTCGTGGCGCGAATGCACCGCGCTACCACGTTTCGATGGCGAGCGTTATCGTAAAGGTAATATTTAAGCGATAAACACGGGACGGGTAAAAGTGCGGCGCGCGGCGAGTGATAATAAACAGAAAATACGACGCCCCGTAGTATCGTCGAGACGCGCACGCACCTGTTTCGAGTTTCGTGTAAACCGCGTGCGACGTCTAGATCGCTTATTATCCCGTAAGAGGATCGTCTCTTAAGGATGTCGTTTTAACCCTTATCTGCGGGAAGCGATCTGAACCGCTTTTATATTTAAAAACCAGATGCGGCTTTCGCGATAATATTTATTTATATATCGATTTTGCGCGAAGCTCAAGCGTTATATCGGAAATATAATTTTTCTCAAGTGCGGCCGTGCAACTTTTTTAAGCGCGCGCGCATGATAAATTGAAAACCAATGTTTTACATATTAAATACTGTAGTGAAAAAAAATATATAGATATTCTGAATGTGCAAAATTCTTAAACATTTTCTAATAAAAATCTTGATTGACAATCTGCCAGCAATTTTTTATCAGTTGTTTCAAAATTGCCTTCTTTTAGCTCAATATGATGCGTGTTTGATCTGGCACTGTCAGCGCGTATGACGTGTTTTACGATACACATACATGATGAAACGTTTGAAACTGTTGTCCGTCGTCGATTGTTTGCTAATATCATCTGCCAGAGAGATCAATGTTACCTATGCTAGTAATATATCGGATTCCCATTATAATCAAGGGCTAAGAACGACTGCACTTCCGCGCACGTCAACTGCTCGTTGATTGATAACAGTCATGTAATACGGCCTGATTAAACGTTCACTTGTAAAATCGCCGCTAGCAAAATAAATCGACTTCGGAAAATAAACGGAGTAATTAAGAGACATTTTGACACAATATAAAAAAAAAACAAAAACAAAAAAAATCTTGTAAGAATGTTTTAAAAGACTGTTAAATACAAGTATTATTTCCTCACATTACTGTGTCGAACTCCAAGTGATATAAATCATCGTTGTTGTAAAAGCGAATTTAATTAGAGAACGGAAGGAACACTCGCATGTTTAATTTCTGAAGCACTTCGTATACAAGGTACTAAATTTTAATGTGAAGGCAACGTTATACACGTACGACGTAAATTCGCAACCTCAGCGGGACGTCTCGAATTTTTCGATGAAAACGCGGCGCTGGTCCTTTGACGGTCAAAAGGGAGAGTACACTGCAGTCCCTTCGCTGGTACGGATCTCTCTCTCTCTCTCTCCCTCTCTCTCTCTTTCTCTCCTTCTCTCTCTCTCAGGCAGTTCGTTAAGCTTGCGGCCGCCTCTGAATGAAGGTAATGGAGTGGGCCGGGCCGGTAATCTAAATTTCTCATGTCGGGGAACCCGTGCAACTACGGCGACGCGGCGCATCGCGCCGACGCTCCGTCGTGAAGCACACGCTATCACGGCGCGAGAAGAGAAAACGCGAAGAACCTCTCAACGAAGAGGGATAAAAGTCTTTCTCTCTCGCGCGCGCGCGGAATCGGCCGCTTGCGACCGTAATAAAAATTCACGCGGGTCGGCCATCATGCGACCGACACGCACCGCGCGTATCTTTATAGTGGCCCATAAAGTCGCGTAATTGTGAAATATTGCCAGGCGCGGCGACGGGCTCGCGATGTAAAAAAAAAAACCAACAAAAAAATGCTCGTGGAAGCACCAGACGCGCGCAAGAAGACGAAGACGAAAGAGAAGGGAAAGAAGACGCGACTCTTTCTTGATGCGGGAAGCCGTCTAAAAATTTCGCTATCCGAGACACGGGCGAACGCAAAAAAGCTCAAATAAATCAAACCGCATTTACGTCTTTCGTATAAAGCGAGATTGGCGCGCGGCTTGGAAAAAAAAACAGGAGAGAAGGAGGAAAGAGCAGCGCGCCGCAAAAAACGCACGCGGGGATGATGACGAATACCGGAGAAAGCGCGTTGCTCGTTTGCGCGAAGTTCCCCTTTAACGAGAGTTCGTGTTGCATGCGACGCCGTGCACACACATCGCAAGCTTGTTGAATTACTACATATGTTACGCCGCACGCGCTGCATCGCAAATGTACGCGCGCGCTTCTCTCTCCTCGGAGAGAGAAGTTTATTCCTCGTGATCATCGAGGCAAACGTGCCTCTCGATCAGTCGAGAGACTGAAGAGAACGGGGAAAGCGGCGGCTCAGTGAGATAGCGCGCGGAAAGAGAAATTGGTTCGTCAGCTCCGCAGCGGCGGCGACGACGACGAGCTAGTAGATGCGAGAGCGACGGGGATTTCGCGCCCGTTTCTCTCCCAAGCAGAGAGATAATCATCGATGATATCGCGCGGTATAAAACGGCGATAATCTAATTTATGCGCCACCAAGAATGTAATTCTGGCTTCTCCAAAGCGCGCGCCAAGAAAAACTATCTCGATACTTCTGATATCGATCGCCGGGAACTGTATTTATAGAAACTGCTTTCTCGATATTTTTTTTCTATGGATTTGATGTAAGATCGCGCGTAGTTTTGTAAAAATCAAAATACGGACGAAGAAAGAAAATGTCTAGGTGACAGAGGTGAATTAGTTTACAAAATTTCTCACGCACTCCTATATCCGACAATAAGATACGTCAGAAATTTGCCTCCGTTGCACATAATCTTCTTGAATTAGAATTAAATCAGTTTTCTTCTGTTCCCGCAGAACTATTATTGCACGCTCAATTGGATCTCTCGCAGAAACACGCTTTCGATTTCCCGCGCTGTATCGATCGTTTCTATCTTCCACTCGAAAGCTACTTGTGTCATGTTTTCCCCGAGAGGCGATTATAGTCGGGCGCCATCGATAGAAGTGTGCAAATCGAACTCCCGCTTGGATTAAGATCACGACTCCTCGTATTCGCCGGCGAGACCTTTCTCTATCATAATAGATACGTTCCCTCCGCCGCTAAATGAGTTTTCTAATAAGTGTCTTTCCGTTTGATTGCGTGAGAGAGATATGTGTACAATAAATTTTAATGATTAATCGAGAGTATCTAAAACAGACGTGGGAATTGACGGCGCGTATATATTGCGCGAAAAAGCAGGTCAATCAAACCCTTTTATTCTTCGATTATCTACAGCGAATAATCTCTTCTCTTGTGTTCCGCGAAAATTTCATCAATCTTCATATTTCTTCAAAACGCGAGATAGATTTGCAAATTTTTTTTGAAGAAAAACCATATTTTTACATTTATTCGCGCGCATGTACTTGTGTATTTGCTTTCTCGTTGACCTTTAACTCGAAGACTTTCAATCGAGATATATATATATTCGCGGAAACAAGAGTTAATAGAGCGAAGCAAGTGGATTTACACGCGGTCATCTCGTCTTATGGCGATTCGTTCCGAGTGTGATCCGTTTTATCAATATTTTACCTCACCTGCGCGCGTTTACAACACATCGACGTCATATTATCGCGGTAAGCCCACGGCCGCCCACTTGACGTGCCGTGTTCGTGATCAGACGGTGAATAGGAGAGCCGATTTGAACCCGCCGCGGATGAAGTCGTAAGCCGACGATCGTGTGATTCGACGAGTAGGTAGGATTAGGATCTAGAAACGGCCCGTCGGACAGACCACTTGCCTCGGAATTCGCGGGAATACGAGAAACGAGAAAAGAGACTCTCTCGACGACGCCACGTCTGAATGACGGAGAAAGGTCTCATCGAGAAAGAAATATCGTAAAGGGAAATATATGATCGGGACCGACGAGTTCCGCCGATATTACGTATACACTTTTCCACTGTTCGGTCGGGATTAGACACTTCGCTACGTGATCGTGAGACGATGTCCAGCTGCAGAAACGCATTGGAATGTTGTCTGATCTCGCGTCACTCTCTCTCGCGCGCGCGCGCGAAGAGGCACGACTCGCAATTTCAGAAAACATCGTAAATTATTCAAATCACTCAAGGTTCGCACTCGGTTATTTCGTACTTTCCGCACGCGAAGTGCTCACGTCTGACGTTTTGATCTGAAAACTGCGCCAATCAATAACGCGAAGTTAATAGGACCATTGTAGCGCCGTAGCTCGAAGCTGGGTTAATCACTGCTATTGTACGGCTCGGAGCTAAAGCAATTAGTGTGACGTATATATCGATGGGAGAGAGAGAGAGAGAGAGGTATTATTCACACACAGTTTCGAAAAATCGAACGACATCTATCGCTCGACGATTAGACATAATAGAGACAGACGTTATTATATAAAATCTCGTTATTATATAAAATATTTAGAATATATTTTGACATTTAGACTCGCTAGAATGTTTCAAGAGACACATTAAACTTTTGCACGATATTTTGTTCGCGGAGCGAAACGTGACCTTTCCTGATACGTGTTGCCGCTTTCCTCTCCGTGTCTCTCTCTCTCTCTCTCTCTCTCTCTCTCTCTCTCTCTCTCTTCCTTTTCTTTCTCTTTATTTATGTAGTTTTTGACGCTTTAGGAAATTTTATCCCAGAGTTTATAAATAAAGCAAACATTTATTTATTCATTCATTTTCTTCTTCTCTCTCTTTCTCTTTCACTACAACCAGAATAATTTTAATGTAAAACCACGATTCGTTTGCAAAGGTGCGACGGTCAGTAAGAGTTTTCGCGTATCGTTAAGCCCGGTTTGCATTGGCGGTTGCGGCTCGGAAAGAGAGAGCGCAGGTGCGAGTTCGCAGAATTTCGTGATGTTAGGTGACGGTTAACCGGATTATAATTTAGACTATTTTAAACCATTCCTCTGCTGTTGACTCGAAATCATCGACCGGCTATCTGCGGCTTGTCTGATATCTATCGGTCGATATACTGCTAGCTTGGCCAGCCAATTTGACACCGCAACCTTCACAACTCATTCCCCACCCGAGTGGTTTCGAGAAGTCGAATCCAAATTGGCGACACAGCTGGCGAGATGTCGCGCGAAAACGCATCATCGTGAAAGTAGGTGTTTTAAAACTATCTCGTTGCTGCAACGCAAATGCACAGCGACGTAATTAATCCTGTTGCGCGGTAATTCCGTTTTAATTAATCTTCCTTTTAGAATTACACATGCGCGTCTATGCGCCATTTGGGTTAATACAAGCGGCGTTTACAAAATGCAATGCGGCACAATTCCTGTAATTATGTTACAGTCCTTACGAATTAACGTGGGCAGATACTTTATGTTGTTTCGCGAACTGCTAGAAACCGCAGTTGTCTCATCGTGAATTTATGATCGCAAAATAGTTACGCTCTACGGAAAATCGAATTTTCTCTACATCATATGTCGGTCTCTCCGCCGTCGGATTATTCAATGAATTAATATGTCGCAATCTTTTAGAAAAAAAACAAATAAACAAAATTTTTAACAACTGTTGTCACTATTAACTAATTGTGAAATCACAACCGTATACTTAAAAATATATAATATTTGAATAAAAAATATCAAAAGGAAACGCACTTCAAAACAAAGAGAGAGCAGAGCGCTACTGTCGACGTTACTCGTCGGCCTTTCGACTGGATTCGTTATCGTGCGCTCTTGTTGCGACATTCTCCATCGCTGTTGTCCCTACACTTTCGAGGCCTTTTGCCCGCTCGTTCAATTCGAAGCGTCGAACGATATCATGGATAGCGAGGCCGGCAGCGCGAAACCGGAGAGTCAAAGTGAACTTTGCACACGGTTAACCCGTAATCAGTGCTCGACTTGCGCCCCGACATTAACGAGAGTCGATCCGCGGCTTTCCCCACGGCCATCGATACCGATACGCACGATCTCTCTCTCTCTCTTTCTCTCGGCGCGTTCCGAATGGTTTCCGGTAATTCAGCACCGCCGCGCTATGCCCGACAACAAATTATATGCATTTTATCGCGCCGCTTCGAGCGTTGCACACGGGCGGGGCGTGTGCGCAATTTCTCGCTACCGCTCTGTTGTTTCGTACATGTACTCGTGTTACTCGCTGTTACAAGGAAAGGGAAAGAGGAGAAAGAGAACGCGCGCGGAACATGCTTTTTCGAGCGACTGAACGCGACTCTCGATACGCGATTTCCCTCACATACGGCAGCTACGACCAGCCGCGATTTACGCCGCTGGCACAACACGATCGCCGTCGCCTGAAAAACTTCACCGCGGGAATCATCGTTATATGACTCGTGCCGCGAGCTACACACTTCGCAGTTTTTCCCGCCTCATCTTCTCTTCTATCTTATACGATCTTTTTTTCTTTCTCTCTCTTTTTCTTTCTCTCTCCGAGACTCTCTCTAACTCTTGCTATTTTTCCCCCAAGTCCTTCTATTCGATTCGTGGCGCTGCTCGCGGCGCACGCAGGTGTCGTGACTGAAACACGTACGCTCGTAAATCGGATGAAAGAAATGTAGTTAAATGGCCGTTCGGTAACTCGTTTTCTCGCCACTCACGCCCATCCCGTGTAAGTAACTACGTCGTCCCTTCTCGCCGCGTGCGAAAGTAACACGCCGCGCCGAAGTACATTCCTTTCTTCGCGCAACGACGTGCAAACGTACGGACTCCGCGGCAACTCGCGCGCGCAGCTTTATAGCTCGTAAGACACAGCGGGAGATATGCTTTGGGATTAGTTCGGGAAATTCAATAGGGAGCTTTGCGCGCGATATTACCGACAGATATGTGCAATAGTCAACTGCAATATGTAATGGATACAATAGCGTGTCTCCGATACACGTTCGTGTTTGTTAATAAAGTTGATATTACAGGCGAAAGATTTCCGCATCGTTGATTTCGTAATTGCATCATTTTCCTGTCGAAGATAAAAAATGCTCACAGCACGCGCAATTGTTTGTGTTCCGTCGGTGCAATTTAAGTTCGTCGATACTCATTCATCGACGTGGACAAAAATAATATTTGTGAGAAAAGTACTTTTTTAATTGTCTTTTTTTACAATTCAACAGACTGCTCGGCAATTTTTGACAAAAAATAGACGAAATATCTGTTGAAAAACTAATGATTCTTTTTTTCATAAAAAAAAAACCAAAAATAAACGCTACTATAAAGCACGAGAAGAAAGAACAAGCTCGTGAAATAATTCGATATTCTTCCGGCAATATATTTTATAACGAGCTTCTCTCGGGCAATTTTCATGCCTTCCAATCTGCTCGCGTCTTTATTGTAATTTGCGCCAAGAAAGGCGGTTGTTCCGATACTCTTTATGACGTGGATATTAGTTTTAATGACGCAAGATTAACGTTTTTATTCCCCGGCGGAGCTGTTGCGAAAATAATTTCCGCAATTCGTGCGGCTTGCGGTGAAATTTTACCATTTACTACCCCCGCGTTGCAAGCCGTACACGCGGATAATACGGGAAGCTGTCGTCGCTGAGACACGCGTGACCGTAAATCCGAGGGAAGCCGGTACTTAAAAGGCTGCCTCACCCCTCCGTTGCTCGCCTTCTCTCGTCTTTATTCTCACCACTCGTTTCTCATTCTCTCTCACTCCCGACGCCCGTTTTTCCATTAATGTGAGGAATATCGTCGTTTTCATCCGCAGTCAACGATGTGCAAATGTCGAAAGTAACTGCAACTTCGGCTCGTTCAACAGTATACAACAGAAGATCCTTACACAAATCTACGGGAATTAGATCTTTGCGTTAGAGAGACAACGCAGAAGATTCGAGCAAACTTAGCAATTTCAAATTGCCTATTTTAATCCTACAGAAAGAGAAAAAGAGAAGAGAAAGAGAAGAGAAAGATATATAGAACTTGAAAGATGTATAGAATCTTCCTGTTGAAGTTTCTCAAAAACGAAGTAACTTTTTCTGTACGTGTTGATATGTCTGGCGTTGCATCCTGCGGTATACTTTTGCAAACTAGAAGATTTCGCAGAGCATGAGATAAATGAAAATTAAAATATGTATGTATATATAGGTACGTGTCAATATACCGAGTTAGTCTGACTCGCGATCTATATTTTATTTTCGAGATCTATTCGTAACGTAATAGATTCGATACAAAAATCATCACGCATTGTCTCTCTCTTATTCAATTCAGAATTCACTTCTAATTATTTTTATTTTAATTGTACCCGGCTGTGTTCTCGTATTTCCAAGTTACTTGACCGAAGAGCAATTTTCCATCCTTTTTACTCTACACCTTCATCGTTACAAGTGAATCTTCGTTTAATTAGCCTTAGATTCCTCCGGTGTAGCGCGAAATCTCATCAAAATCAACATTTTCATCGGGTCGATCTGACCCGCGAGTATTGTTACGCGCATTGCGCGTGACACGGCAAACAATAGAAGACAAACGTGCAATCTCTAGACGGGAGGCAAAGAACACGAGGTAAAGAACACAAGAAGAGAATATAAGGATAAAGAAGAGAAAAAGAGAAGGCGCGCCATTGAGAGCCTTATAACCGCGCCGCGACGTCTCTTGTAATGGAAAGACGCGGGGATGCGCGCGCGGGGAGAATACCGTTGGTAGAAGAAGCGAATAAAAGCTAACCGCCATAAAGCCATTGATAGAGGTCGTTCGAGCCGGTCGTTAATGGCATGGAAAAATAGCGAGAGCCGGCTAACTTTGCGCTATGGCACACGGCGCCACCGCCGGTCGTGGCAGCTGCGCCCCCTCCCCCCCCTCGATACACGTCGCAACGAATAGGGAACACAACGGTTTATCGTGTATACGCGGTATCCTCGGTTTTTCCATTGGTCTCCTGAGCGCGCGTCAATTCCATCCCTTCATCCTTTCTCAACGTGTTTCTCTCTCTTTTTCTCTCTCTATCTCTTTCTCCTGCTCTCGATAAAAACGTCGTTATCAGAAGGCGACGAGGCGAAGAGTAACCAGCGTCGTTGTCGGTGATTGTGCCCTCAACGCCGGGAGCAGGGTGACGATGCGGAGAGAGAGTGGTCGACAAGGCGTTATAGTCGAGCGGTTGAAACGAGAATACCTTAGAGAAGTCGTAAACGCTGCTGAGGAGACGGCGGAAACCGGTGGAAAGCGACGACCACCGGCCGCGCTGTGTACTCTCTTAACTGTTCGCCGAGCTTTCGAATGAGCTTCATTTCAGTCCATCACTCCCGAGTCGAGTGTACACACTGTTTCGGATGAAGCAGAAGGGAGAGAGAGAGAGAAAGAGAGAAAAGAGGCAGTTCGCGCTACCGTCATCACGTTGTATCGCGGAAAGAGCTGAGAACCGCACTTTTCGAAGCGAACAATAGCCGACGTGCTTTTATGTGCGCATCAGTCGTTACACGAAATATCAATTTCATCGTGGGTTTCCACGCGACCCAATTAAAGCTCCTAATTAAGTTGCAAAGCGATCTCTGCACGAAATTGTGAGATATTAATTGTTTTTTAATAATATTTCACCAAAAAAACCGCGTTTTTTCAGAAGAAAAAACACCGATCGAAAAATGAGAAAATTGAAATATCTCAGCTGAAGTTTTCGATAATGGCAGAGCGAAGAGAGTACGGAGACGACGAAGATAAGAAACGGAACACAATGATTACTTGTGACAAACGAATAAGGGAAACGACACGCCGCGCGGATAATACACATGGTCGAGCACATAGATTGCGGTCTAAAGAAATCGCCGTGATTAGAAGGCAGCTCGAACGCTCGTGTCGCGATACCGTGCGCGCGCGCGCGCGCGCACGCACACGCACGCACGCACGCACGCACGCACGCACGCACACACACACACACACACAGCGATATGATCTTCGCTCATCTCGGCAATATGAAATCGCAATGCAGTTTGCCCATATACAATACACGTAAGCGCGCCGTCAGCACGATACGATCGGCATGTAGTTATCGAGATAATAATAATAATAATAATAATAATAATAATAATAACAACGCCCGACAATACGAACGTCTGACTATTCCGTTGTGTGTTCCACTTTTCCTTCAAGTTAAATATTTCCGTGCAAATACACGCCTTTAGTAAAAATGTGAAATTGATACGTCAGCCGGTTTTTACGAGAAATAAAAGTTTCCTCGTTTTAAATCTCGAATATACTTTCATCATGCCGATAAAACGCATGAGGCGAACAGCAATCGCCATACGTTACGCGCGACGCAGCGTGAATCTTTGCGGATGCCGCGATCGATCATGTACGGTCATTGCGGCTTATGAAAACATTACAAGTCGGCGCATTACGATTGCATGAGGTTCGCTCGTACGGGGGAGAGAATCTGCGAGCATAATTTCCGGCTACAATAATTAATAAGATCCGCGCGGAGAGAAGAGCGGATCTCTCCGTGCACGTGAAAGGAAAGGTTATCGGGAAGGGGCGAATCCCCGGGATATACCGGGAAGCCACACACTACAGAACTTTCTCCCGATTCCGTTTCTCTTGCCAATTCCCGCGACTATTCCCCCTTTAATTAAAAGATTAATTATAGCGGAAACGTAAGACAAGGACGTTTAATACCGCGTGCGACCTAAGCGCGATCGTTCCATTTATTCCCTTTCACAACCGACCGTCGTCTCGCCCGAGACGCCCCTCGCTCGCCGCTGAAAAACAAGTCTCCGTTATTTGCGCAAAAGCGGAGAGAGAAGTGGCTCCACTAATTACATTTTCCCGCTTGAGAAAACGCGTATTATTATCGTAAGAAACGTCAACGATCGCGCGGGGGCGATATTTATTATTTCGAGGCAATTTCCATGGGAAACGTTATATCCCGGTACCGAGGCCCCGCGACATTATCGGAACGTACTGCGCACGTGTACAATCTCGCGGTTATTCGAGGGCTCGGGGAGAGGAAACTGTCGGCGCACAAAGACATCATCGTTATCCGTTCAGACAATCCATTCGATCATATTTTGTCTTTCCCGATTGCACTCGCATCTCGAAGCTGTGTGTTGTTTAAACGTATTTATTTATTTATTTATTTCGCGAATGAAACGCGAATTTCACTTATACAATTTTACTCTCGCTTCGAATCTGATCTTGTTGTAAGAAATTTTCCAGAATATTTTACAGCAACGGCTGTACACGCGTACTTTCGGTTCACGTGTTTTTTGCGTAAACGAACTAGCCGGTAAACATCGTTCGTAGACAATCGGGCTTGCCGAATTTCACCGATTCGTGGAAAAACAAGTGCCGGCAAATAGCGAGCAATCGCTAGCAAACAGCCAACAGAGTCGTCTCTTTGGCAGTTGTAACCGCGCACTTAAAAAGACATTGTATAACTATAAGTGAATAAAGTACTTTACTCGGTACATTAAATTCAGTGCCGTCTAATAATCCTACAGTGTTCCTTCCGCTCGAATCCTTACATTGTGACAGTTATTAATTTTCACTGTGAATAAAACTTGTAATAGAAAAAATCTATTGTGAGTTTGCGTTTATTGGTTAGAAAAAAAAAAGGGAGAGAACTTCAGACGTGCGTTTCAAAGCGGAAGTAAGCGGTGAGATATGACGCCGGTGTTCGTCCATCCTTTACACGTTTTTGCACGGCAACTAGCATACAACCAGCTTTTCCCAACTCCTCCCGCTTTTCGGTCGTGCTTAATTTGCGAGAGGGTTGGCTCGCCTGATACAATCGTACCTGTTATTCGTTTCGCGCGGAGATTTGCGAGTCTTCGCGGGCGAGGATTTACGGCGTGTGCATAGCTTGAGCGAAACAAATGCTCGTCGACGTTTTCATTCCTCTCTTGCTGCAAAACGTCAGCTTCCACCACCGCCTTCCCCCCCGAGTTTTCGATATGTAAGGCAGCTTGTTACGAAACTACACAATTCCGATCGGAAACGAGTTTTCGAACTTCGCTAATCGAAAACTCGCGTTTTCGATCACGGGATTGCGAAATAGTTTTGTAACAAATATATTTTTTTTTTTTTTTTTTTTTTTTTTTTTTTTTTTTTTTTTTTTGACTCGATTCCGCGCAGTCCAGAGTCAATCGCGTCACCGAACGCTATGTTTGCGAATTTCTATCCGACAACTACTTCAACCGCTCGTTCGTGGTGAATTCCACTCGCAGTGACGGCGACGACGACGACGACTGTTCATTTAGCGCGCGCGATAAAATTTCCCTTCTTCCAAACAGACTCCGGTAGGAAAAAAAAATCGCGAAGAACGACACGCTAATTCGCGTTAGCGTCGATCCTGGCGATGTTGCCTGTCGACGCGAGGCACCGGCATACACGACATTTCAATCCGCAAGCGTCGAAAGCGGTTTATCGCTGTTTTCTAGTTTTTTTTTTTTTTTTTTGTTTGTCTCTTTTTCCGACGCAGCTAGCCGACGCGTGTACCGCGAGAGTTCCGCGCGAATACGTCCGGTAAAATGGTTATTCCCAGGTGAGCACGTGGCGCTGATGGCGATATATAGTGAGCGCGGGGGACGCAGACTCGAACGGATGCAGTGCAGATTGGTGGGACGAGGCTCGATCGTTTTTTTCTCTCGTTTTTTTCCCTCTCTCTCTCTATTTTTTTCGTTCTCTCTCTTTTCTTTTTTTCTTTCTCGGGAAAAACCGCCGAAAAGAAGGCTTCTCGCCGTTGCAGTGACGAATGCCGTTTGTCTAATAGTGTTAGCGCGGTCAGAACTTTTTTTCCGCGACACGCGCGATCGCCCTCCGGCCTGCTGCACCCCATCCCTTTCTCAACCCCCCCGGCTGTGCATCGCGCGAATGGCTTTTCGGTTTTTTTCCCGCAGGCCCGAAAATAACAACTGGCAATAAGCCGCCTGTATGCGCGCGCGAGCTTTTCCACATATTAAACCCCGAGCCGAAATATCCGACCGACGCGAAAGGGATATCGGCGGTGGTGCTTGACGATACGGAGCGAGAATACGGACGGAAGAATCGCCATCGGGAAACCGCCGTTTTGCGAAGGGGGCGACGATACGTTTTCGAGAATACGTGCGATATTGAAGGCAGCCACGAGTCATTAAGCCGCGCTGTTATCAGAAGGTGCAGTAGAAGGGGAACGAGTAGAAACGAGATGAGTGGAAAACTGGCGCGGGGGTGTCGGCCAGGGACGGGGCTAAATTGTCGAGAGTGGCAGTCGGGGGCAGGAGTGGATGAGGAGTGTCTGCTACGCGGTCGGAATAAAACAATGCCCTTCTTCGAGAGATGCCGCCGTCTCATTGCTTGTGTTGCCGTCGCTTTCTTGAGAAAAGAGAAAGAGGCGGAGTGGCTGCTTGAGACAGATAGCCTCTAGACTGATGTACATATATATAATATATATATATATATATATATATTATATATATGTATATATGAGATATATATATATATATGTATGTACAATATATATATAACATGTATATATAACATGTATATCAAGATATATAACATGTATATCAAGAGACTACCTGCACTTAATAATTTAAAAGATAGCGGTGCGCGCGAGCATCTACGATTCCGCTTTCGAGTTTCGATATACTCGCGAGACGTAATCTACTGCATAATGTTTCCCGGAAATGCACTTCCGGTATATTAAGTCGCCAATGTGAAATTTGTAGCTCCCCGTTCGGGACTTATGATCTCTGTAATATATTTATGTAAGTAGATGTCTATACGTTTCATGAGGCATTTTATGCAATATCGATAATATTAATACACAACGGAGATAGAAATCGGCTTGGCAATCTATTGATCAAGAGACAATTACGAGAGCGACTTGTACACAGCGGAGATATCGTTGCCGGAATTATATTTTTGACGTCGTTACAATTTTCTTCCAAACTTAAATGTCTCCTAATCACGGATCGTCGTGTACCTATAATGTATTTCAATCGAAATTGCTTTCGGCGCACACACATCGCGATTTATTAATAGTTTGTATTGATTGTAGCTTTTCCTGCAAGTTGCGAAACACGTTTCGTTTATTACGAGACGGTTTTCTTCGCAATTTGCCGAAAACGGAAACTCGGCAATGCCAGCGACAACGACATCATCAACGATAATGCCAGGATTACTTCAGTGCTCGAAAGCAGCCGGTGCTGCGCTGATACGCGAACGGATTAATAGTTTCTTCGCTGCAACCGGCGCGACAGAGCTAAGAGAGGAAACACACGCGTCTTTAAAATGACGCGAATATCTTCTGCAAGTGTGTGACAGAAATCAAGAAAGAAGCAAGGCAGTTCTGGCTCGGAACTTAACTCTGTTCCTTCTCGTCTTGGCAAAGAAAGATCCGACAACTTCTGTCTCGCGATAAAGTCGAAGAATTCTGACAAAGAGACCGCCCGCGCCATTGTTTCTTTTTTCACACCGCGGCGTAAGAACAAGCGCGTTTGACGGGACAATCTCGTTTTATAATTTCCGAAGAAGTTCGCGCATCTCATCGAAGCATCGGCGATCATGTTTTCGCAAAATAGTTTTTGTACGCACGTATATACGACGCGAGAAGAAAAGCAAAGAGAATAAAATTCACACTACTGATCTTATCTCAGAAAATAATAAGTAGACATTTCGAGTTTTTCACATAAACTAGCTGTTATGTATTAGCCTATTTTTGACAGTTCTTGCACAGTGATTCCGAAATAGTAAGTATCAGCCGGTTTCTGACCAGTTTTTTTTTCCCCGAACATGTCTATTTGGGACCTCACCTGAAACAGAAACAAAAACGATTTGCGTTAGTACAAATATAAATTTTAAGGAAGTATAGTATTAGTTTTTAAACACCACCGACTATATCAATAAAAAGTATTGGCGAAAATTAGTCTCGTTATTGCCGCGTTGTGAAAATCACGTATGAGCGAGAGAAAATTATGTTTTATCGTTCTTCTTCTTCTTCTTCTTCCCGACAGCGTTTCTTAAGATACGTAGAAAGCTTCGGGAAGAAACGTGGCACTGATTACGATGGATGATAATAGCGAGACTCTCCGATAAAGTGCGGCGCAACGAGAGCGGAGTTCAAAGGTCACGCACGCTTCTTCGCGCGCTTTCGTAAGTATGTGCAGCGGGCCGGTTTCCGCCAACGAGCAAAGTTACAGTCGAAGTGCAGAATCGTGTAAATCGGCCGCCGCGATTCATCAGGAGGCCCGACGACGACAAGTCTCGTTTCGCGTCGGAGATTAATAACGATAAGGAGCGCGATCCTATAGAAAGCTCCGAGTTTACTGAACGTCTTGCGCTGCGCTTGTGTTTATGCGTCTTCAGAAAAATCTCGGCAGATCTTTAAAAAGTCCGAGATTGAGACACTTAGAAATAAATAGGAATAGATTAGAATTATAATTTGTTTACAATTTTTGTCAAGTTTTACGATCGTTTCATCTCACGTCAATGAATGAAATAAAGATACTTTATGCTACTCGTGCCGAGACGCTTTATTAAACTTTTGTCGTTTTATCGATTTTCTTGCGCGCGTTCGATGATCGATAGGAGTTTGCGGGAAAAAAAGACGGCCCACATTCAAGAACGTTTTGCCTCTATCGATCTCGAATGAGAAAAGCCGCCCGCAATGCTTTTATGTATTTGGCAAAACGGTTTGAGGTAGACTGTTGAGCGACGGTACGCTACAGGCAGACTGACAGAGATCGATTGCCCGGTCTAGGCTTAGCCATTATCTCCGGCAAGGTTTGTGGCCTCTCTCTTTCTCTCTCTCTCTTTTTCTCTCGATATCTATAAAATTGCTTCAATTACACTCCGCAAAAATACAGATTAAAATTGTTGTTCAACGGCTTTGTGGATATTTAAATAATATTTTGATCATCACATTTTTTCAGATTTTATCTCGACACCTAAATGTTATTTTTAGATATTTTCTTTTTTAAATATTTTTATCTCTTTCGATCGTTAAGGATTACATAAGACGAAAAATATTTTGAGAACACGCGATTTCCTTCTTTCCGTACAGTCCCGCGGGCTAAGAAATATCGTATCGTTCGTCATCTCCGTGACCTTCGTCCAGTTCCGTTGAGAGCCAGACATGTTGGAACCATAAATACTTGTCGTTTTCGCTCCGCGATTTCGGAGACGGGGAGAGACGAGCAAATATCCGTAAAATTGATACGATTACGAGCTCAGGTTCCAATCTAAGGACACGGGCGCGTCTCATCCACGGTTTCTCGGAGACCGAGTTTCTTCGATCCGTGACATACCTATAGATCTACGGGATGCTTCGATCAGCAGCGTACCGGTATTAGATACGCTCTGTGTCTTATATATCACGCTCTCGCGTATACCCTCGCTAAAGCGGAATATACGCGACCGGGACAAGTTGGGATAAAAGGATCCTAAGGCGGACCGATTCGACACGATACTCTATTAAATGCACGATGCCGCGAGCGAGCCTCAGAAGCCAAACTTTATCTTCGTCATGTCGGCTAGATAAACGGCGCGCGTTTCAGACGTTGAAGTTTACGAGTATCGTACTTGCGGATCGGAGAAAATCGGTTTTGCGTTGAGTACACGAGTTTCCTAACGGGCTGTGTACTTGGCGGAAATCTCGAGTCCCGATATCCGATAAAACGATCGCGCGGCAAAATCCCGCGGGAGTCCCGAAAGCTTCTTAAAGATCCTGAGGGCGGAGGGCGGGAGAGGAAGGCAGGAAGAACGACCAGATTCTCTCCCGGCCTTGATATATTTGCGGGAAGTCCGATATTCAGCGGAGGAACGCGGAAATTAAGAGAGGGATATATCAAAGTTGTAAATAATTGATGTTGGTGATAAGTTTTCGCCGCGAATTTTTACGACGCACAAATATTTGAAATAAAAAAATAAAAAAACGTGTTCCATCATTGAAACGCGTACGTATTTTTATTTAACTGTTTCATAAAATGCACAAAACGGCACGGCAATACAATTTTTATCTCCTCACTGATTCCATTCTCATTATATTCGACAATCGGAATTGAACGGCGATTATATTCGAAATACACGTTGATCGCATGAAAAGGTAATGCGAACTGCGCGATAGAGCGTTGTTGCTACATTATTTGCAGTTTGGGCACGATGGTTTAACGGACGGACACCTCGCGTGTTTCGTTAAATTCATCGTTCGGATTTTCGTCGAAGATCGCATTGACGATTAAAACGCGCGCGGTAGTTTTCGGAAAAGCGAAATATGAGTTATTGTCGAAAGTCATTCGTATGAAACACGCAGCTGCAAGCGCGTTTTACTGCGCCGGATTATAGGCTTTATGGCGTAATTTAATGTCGCAGTTGAACAATTTGCAGCGCCGCATTACACGGAATTTCGTTCGTTAAAGCAAATACAATTACTGAGATTCCACGCCGCCATAATTGGATGGGAATATCCCCCGCGCGCTGCCTGAAACTTTATAGTTATATAACGTATGAGGCGTTATCTGTTCAGCGATATTTACTTATCCGGCGTTAATGTTCACGTTGTTCTTAATTTCGCGTATTCACATTTCGGCGCGGCGCGTTCGCACGCACAAACGCATTTAATTAAACAGTTTGCTCAGACATTCTAACGCGTTTACACCAACGTTTTACACGCGAGACAGGCGACTTGCTTTGAGAATAATTTGAAATATTATTTTAACGCGCGAAGTCAATTATACAATGTACTTAATAACGATCATATCAAAGAGATGAAGCGCTTATTAACTCGGACACATTTTTCCGCTATAAAAGAAAAAAAGAGAGAAAAAAGATAGGTTAAAAAAACCAAGTTGGAAAGATTTCAACGAAGCGATTAAAGCGAGTCCACGGTGATTAAGGTAAACCGTTTTCTCGCTCCTGATTTTGAATGGAAATCGAGTTGACGGTCTTTCCATTGGTATAAACATTCGCTCGGGATTTTCCGGCGGACTACTACCGCGAAACTACTTGGACCAATTTTCGTGAACGTGGTAGGATCTTTAATGGCGGCTACGGGGTATGTAACAAAAAAGCTGGCACCAATTTCACCGAACGAATATCTCGCAGCGGGAATCGTCCGGTGCTGGAAAAGTACATCGATTTCTAAAACGGTACGGCGGCGCTGACGGGAATTGAACTTGAATATCGATGGTGGAATTTTTTAATTTAATCGCCGCGTGTGTTTATTGTTTTTTTTTACAATAAAATCTAAAGATCCCCGGATTGTAAAAATATAAAACCTCACACCAACCGGCCGAATTCGTTCTTGCGAATCAATATGTAAGAATGCGCGGGAAATTTACGACGATGTCAGTTCGGCTTACCAGGACATTAAAACCTCTTCATTCACTCGCGATGTCGACCCAGTGATGACGTTATCTTAGTTTATCACGGCTTAGATTGCCACGGCAACGTCGTTGCGAAGTGACGGAACGTACAGGATACAGAATGACTTTGTACGGAGTACATCACATGTGTATCACACGTATAGGTGTGTATCCCGCGCGTCTTATATGAAGGCGCAAGAAGCAAGTTCTGTGAGCTTTCCGCGAGAGCGAAACGTGCTTCTCTGACGTTATTACCTCGCGGAATCAAATCCCCGCGAGATACGTGCCCCATGTTAATACCGGGTGGTGAGGCAGTAATGGCGTAACTCGTTACGGGTTCATTTTGTGGATGGCTAGAATGCGCCGAAGCGCGCGCGCGTGGCGAAAGAGGGAAGAGGAAGAACGTAGAAGAGAAATTGTGTGAGAGAGAGAGGGGAGGAGAGAGAAACCGACCGAATAGCTCGCGAGTTTACGATTGCACGCGAAAATGCGAGAAAATCTTATTTTCCACAAGTACCGCGCGCGCGCGCGTTGGTACACGCGCGTCAACCTCGATTATTTAGCTTTAAGTATTTGCCAACGAGAGTTCGCGTAATTCTCACGAAAAATTGTTTTCCAATCACGTTTTCGTTCCGCTTTGCGGGGAAATTGATTCTTCGTTCGCTCGCGTTTACGTGAAACATAAAGACGCGGAACGTAATCGAAAATATTGGTTTTTTTTTTTTTTTTTTTTTTTTTT
>QVOB01018133.1:0-34646 GCA_014839585.1 Pseudomyrmex concolor | reverse complement strand
TTTTTTTTTACCTCGTATATATGTTTATCGCGTACTACGCGTCACAGATGAAACACCGGCACGGTCTGACGCGTCTCAAAATCTGTCTGTGAAATCGAACGAGTTTATCGCCGACCCTGTGTGTTCTCTTGTTTCGTCGTGTAAACTGGCAATGAACCGACAAGTAAAGCCACCCTTCGAGCGCCACTTAAATTACGGGATTTCCACGGGCACAAAGACATCAGAAAAGAGTTACCGTGTCGACGCGTCCGGCATTATCACGGGATCTGCGGGGCTGCCGCTGTCCGGTTGTAGCGATCGCAGACACAAGACGCCCGGCGCACAATAATTTTCACTTTACTTACGAAGATGGTCGGCGACAATTACCCAATTCCGAACAAGTCCATCAGTCGTAATTTTATAAGTCCTTTGCAATTTTCTTCGCGATGAAACTTCTTCGAAGAAAATCTACATCCCCGGAATTCTCAACGGACAATTTGTACAATTAGCGGGAGTTATTACGATGAAATAATATAATATTGAAGAAAGCGCAGGAAGAGAGAGCTAGCTCTCTTCTCTCGAAAATCTGTTGTGTGCAGATTCGCTTCTGAGAACGAAAACTGCTACTTGAAAGAAAATGTACAAGTATTGAGATATTGCTAATTATAAAACAAATTGAGACATGACGCACAAATGAACAATAAAGTAGAGAAAACATCTTTTGAAACAAGAATAATTTTCTTTTTATATTTTTAATATATAAAAAACTTTGACAACTTCTTAGATAAACTTCTGACTTCAAGTACGTAGGCGCAGTTTGTTATCTCTGTAAAATTGTACGTAAATCTAAACTCGCAATTGATTTGAGATGATAACATTATAATTAACCATCCGCCGTCTTACATGAAATATCTCGATTGCACAGCAGATAACAACAATCGGACATAACTACAGGCTTAGCATCGATACAAGGATTACCTAACTGTCTACCTAACGCGCTGGTGAGGCTGATATGAATTTATCGCATGACGTATCACAAAGCAGCGGCGGTAGCGTATACGCGTTTATCAGGAAAGAGACAAGGGGGTGGTGTTGCTTCTATTCATGCTTGTAACAAGCATGCATATATTGCTGTGAAATTACGATACTAATATCGCAAAGAGAAGAGAAGAAAAACTAAAATTTTACAAAGAAGACTCAACGTGTTTCGTTGGAAATACGAAACACGCGAGAATTTTCTTCCGTAAGCTTTCCCTTCGAGTTCTTTTATTTAACTTCAACTTTTGCGCTCCGAAACTCACGCTGATAGCTTAACAAGCGTAACTCTATGTATTTCTCTATCTTTCTACTACTACTTGCTTTTTTTTCTCTGAAGAACAGAAAAATTTGCAAAAGAATTGTGTGAAAAAAAAAGATAAAAAAATTTCAAATGTAATTAGAGTTCGGTGAGTAAAAATAAATGCTATCAAGTTGAAGGCGTTGCCGAACAGATTGCAAGGTTTTAGACAATAAATGAATAAGTCCTCTTGAAAGAGTTATTAGATAAAAAAGATTAAAAAAATTCAATAAAAACATATTACAACACACACACACACACACAGCAACCGAGAAACAAGTATTATACGGCGTATCCAATGACCGCTTTCCATCACCCACGGCTGATGAACTTTGAAACTATTTTCCTCCGAGCGACAGGCTATACCGCAGTATCGCGTGGGAGACTGAACGGTAACTTCATCAATATCGATGAGTCTACAAGCGACGTTCTGCATAAGTGTTCATCGCCGTGTCTCTCACACAGCCTCGTACGGACGTCGTCAAGATTATTATTTTCTACGATCGAGTTTATCGTCGTTCTATGCTTTGCTGCGAACGCTTCCTTTACGTGAAGTTACAAGTTCTTTGGTGCAGGCGTATAATATGTCGCTTATACGAGAGTAGCGAACGGGAAAGAATCCATCAGAGCACTTTACGCATGTGCTACGACATTAGCCAAACGAGCGTACAAAGTTTCGAATATTTCGGAGATGTTTATAACGTAATACTTCTTGCTCTCGCGCGCGATCATATGTATATAGTTGGAAAATATATGTATAAAAGCATTTGGTACAATACACATATGATTTTAGAAAATAACCGAGTTGCATGGGAAAAAAAGTCTTTGTCCAGCGAATGCATCGTTTATCGACACTGTTCACTATCCGATGAAAGATCAACAATTCACGCGATGTATATATATATATCGCGATGTATATATATATATATGTATATATATATACCGTTCGCTTAAACCGATTTCGACAATAACATACGCGTCAGCAGATACGGACGAGCGAGCACAACATAAAAGTCGGCGATTGTTCGCAATTTGTTATTCGAGTTCACGAGCGACGCATTGGAAACTTCTCACGATTGCTCGTTACTCAAGCTTTCGCCAGTATTTCAATACAGCTTCGAAAAGTGAATGTGTTTCGATGCGTGACAATTTAAAATTCCTGTTGCAATTGTTTTCCGAGCAATAAAATCGCAAACATGATAAACAATATGAAAGTTGATTTCCTGCAATAAACAGCGTACAAAAAGCAAAGATAAAAGTTTTGTTGTTTTTTGTTTTTTTTTTCTGGTAAATGCGCCATATCGTAAAACATCGCGAGCAAAAGAGCGTGCGAGCAACTAATGAAGGTATGCTAAAGTGCAGTTTAACTCTCTCAAATCCACTTTTTTTTAAAAAAAAAAAAGGACTTTGCTTTCTTTCTTTACGTAAGATATCCTGGTGAATACACGAAAAAAAAAAAAAAAAAAAAAAGGAACAAAAAAGGTTATTATCCTGCAAATATGGGCTGACGAGATGAAAAGCCGTTAATGAAATATCATGCAAATATCCGCGTGTGTGTCAAAATCAAATACCGGTTTTACCGCGACTTTAATTTCGACGATGATTATGTCGCGTGTGAAACTGTGTTTGAACAAAGATCTTGCTTTCCTCGTCGTTTTTATTTTCGTATGAAAACTAAAAGCACACGCATAATACTGTAATAAAATAGAAACTTGAAATAAAATAATAAAATAGAACAAAACAGAATTTTATGCATAATAAACACGCATGCAGTGCACGCGTATCTTTTTTTTATAATAATATTATAGTTACATGCTCGCGCTTTATATTTCGATACGCATCTGACGTGAATTGTTGTGGTATGCTCACTTGGCGTTCATAAATCATTTACTTTTCGGAGTGGTTTCGAAGCGAGTGACTTCATACCAACTGTTACTTCTGACAGAAGATTTATTCATGACCACATTTTCGCGTGTACCGCGTGAAAAATATTACGCAGATGCGCCTCGTGAGTGCGGGAGCAACTTCTCGCATAAACTGCGCGTGCTGCATTGCAGACTTAAAAAAAAAAAAAAAAGAAAAAAACACGGAAATTCATAGAGAGAATTCTTTGTCCACTCTATCTGTGGTGCACAAACAAGTGTTCTGTTTCTTTTTTTTTTTATTTGCAAGCGAAACATAATTTCCAACTGCGAATCTATACAACGTCAAGCTCGCGCGTTGATTGAACGTTAATAAAACTCATATGTGTGTATTGCACGTATGGAAATGGAAAATTATACATTTTAATTTCGTCAAACCGCGCAAATATTCGCGATTTTTTCCGCCGCCGCCGCCGTACTATTTTGCAATTTAAGTAAAATTGGCGTTTATCGCGATATAACGCGTAATTCTTCATAGTCATCGGCAGTGAGAGGCACACGCGCGCCGATAATTATGCCGTCAATGCCGATAATCCGCTATTCAGCGGCAGCGGCGACGCACATTTCCCTCAATCTGCAATTCTAATCAATCGAAAATCAATCAGTGTTCAATAATAAAATGTAGTTATAAAAAATTCCCAAATACAGAGACAATATCAGCACGTACGATAACAAAATAATGTTTCGAGTATATACCTACGCGCAGTTACGTTGAATTTAATTGAATAAAAGCGTGCACTTTGAATGAGCGTTTACAAGAGTAAAATCGTTTTCGCAGTAGAACAGCTCGTATTAACGAGCGTGCATTACATTTTTATTTATTTTCATCAACCGTTCGAAATATCCGGTTATCATCGAAACAAGTAAAAGAAAGAATAAGGATTGATGCTCGTAAAATGAAAATGACCAAATATAAATACATACCTACTTGGTATACGTATACAGAAGTATATAGAAAAATATATCTCGTGTCAAGTGCAAATCCGTCTTATTTACATGAGAATTTTATTATGTTATATATATATTTTATACATATATACATATAAACATATAATTTTTATACACATATTGTCTCATAAAGTTTTTAATTACATCTATATTTGATTAAAAGAAATATTCCGGATTGTTGAACGACAATTGTTGAACTCGACTGATAAAGTTACGTAAGAATAAAGCGCGATCTAATATTGATGAAAATACTTCTGCTAAGCGATATCATCGAAACCAACGATTCCATCACAAATTCTGAACTCAAAGAATATTGGGACAACACAGCCATTGCTGTTATTCAATTTCCACGAGCTTCGTTCAGCCAGATTGGATACTACATCCGCTTCACGTAGCTCGGCAGCTTCCCATCTCGCTTCTTTTTTCTTGTCCTGGGAAGCTCTTGGGACTCTTTCATTCTACCTTTCCTATATTTACGAGAACACTATAAAAACGCGCAGCCACGAAGTTTTCCGAGAAATCTTCTCATATTTCTGGCTGTTCTCCGGAAAAGTAAATGCAACTGGCAATATATACAAATCTTCCCTTTTATTACACGTGCGAAGCACTCGAGATTAATTAAAAACAAACAAATGGCAGTGCCTTGTTTTTTTTAAGTACACATAAATTTAATTATTCTTTCACTCGTATTTTATTTTATTATTATACAGAGATATTCCGAAAATATACGCGGTAATTTGCTTTTTATTTATGTTTTAATTACACTCGATGCTTGAAAGAGTTAACAAAAAGTTTTTTTTCATTACGTAAATTATATTTAGTAATTAAATTAATTCACAACCAACTTTAACAATTCGTCAACAATTGTAGTGCAATAATCCGGAATATTTATGTTAATCAAATACAGATGTAATTTAAAAAAATTAGTAAAACATTTATATTTAAAATTATATACAATATTATTTACATGTATATAATATACATGTAAAAATATATATAAAATATATATATAAAATAATAAAACAGATAATGCAAAAAAGACGGATATTTTTACTTGACACGAGATGTATACTTTTCTGTATATCTATACTTGGTCGCTTCCACTTTACGAGCATCAACCCTTATCCTTCTTTCTCCTATTTACTTTCCACGTTTCAGAAACTGCTCTTCTAGTAGTTTACAAGTATGTTCAGTATCCGCTTTCGTCTCGAAAGCGGATGAGGCTCTTTCTATTTCATCTTCATCTTGTTCTTTTTATCACTGAAAACAGGGCCATCCCCAGGGTGGGAAACATCAAGAGGTGCAACGCAACAAACGCGAGCGGGATGGCAGGAAGAATTGCGAGCATCACATATGCAAAATGAGTGTTGTGGATTTCGCGTACGAAACGATGCACAGTCATGCGGAGGCGCGAGGAACAGAAGCGGGGGATTTTAATCAACGCACGACGACGAAAAGATTATTCGTCGGATTAAACTGCAATTTCTGCGGTTGTCCGAGCACAATTCGGTTAAACTTAGATTATCATTTGTACGATGTTACGAGATTGCATTTAATAAGAGATTTTGCTTCTAGCATTTCTATAACGATGGCACAAATAAAATATACATATCTCACAAATATGGTTACATGAAAATGGAAATTCGTATCTCATGGTCGGAGAAGTTAGTGGTTTTTTTTTTTTTTTGAAAAGTAATTAATTTTCTCAATATTCTCTCTAAAACAGAGGAAAATGCTGTTTTACATTCAGAAGATAAAATGCTATTTTTATATCTTCCTCACTTTTCGTTATACATCGAGATAATAAAATATCTTGAGAAGCACTGATTTCAATCTCATTTCAAAATCATGACGCAACGCTTCGTCGTAAACGGTAATTAGAATGATCATTACGTGATTCTGCATTTAGTATGCAATCAGGATGCCGCTAATGGAATGCGTGCTATCCGACTCGCGTTTTGCGAATACCGATAGTTCGCTATAAAGTTTCTCAGGGATGTGTGTCCTGGAAGAATCTGACGGAAAAAGTTTGTGATTATATTATTGAATGTAGTACTACGTGCCAAAACTTATAAAAGAAGTAACAGCCATAATATGATTTGTCAAAGAAGACGTCAAAGAAAAAGAATGCCGGTACATAAAATTAAAAAAAAAAAAAAAAAAAAAATAGAGAAATAAATCACACCTTCTATTTTTTTATATTATCACACAAAACATTATTTTAAAAAAAAAGCTTTTGTTGTTCATTATATGTATACATGTATATATGTGTATGTGTGTATAAATACAATATAAAATATTATATTCTAATTGTAATATACATCTAATGGAATATCCATGCAATACATTTAATGTAAACTCTTAAAACTGCTATTATGCGAGATTATTGGTTTATTGCCATAATCCGCTGAAACGCTTTTCTCCTTCGGGGAAAAAAGTAATTGCTCATAGTACCGCGCAAGCGGTAAATTAAATGTGAAAGCACGGTCTGTAATTCCACCTCATTAATGACACTGAACAAGTCAGTAGTTAATTAAATCTTTTCGATTAAGTATATTATACTCTGGAATTTGCTGTATTATCACACTCTGTTATTAATTTGCGTTAATAAAACGTTTGCGATGATAAAGATGTGTTTCAATTTAACAACTATAAACATTTTCTACATGTCTCTATCAAAAACTTTGTAAAAATGTATAATTGAGCTCATTCAATTATTGTTTTTAATTGGTAAGATTATCATCAATGATCTTTATATATTTTCTGCCTAAAAAAATAATCTGGCTAAAATATTAAGTGGCGTCCATTTTGAGCCGCAAGAAGCCACGTGCGCCATGACCCTCCGCGGATTCTTGACAAATGTCATCGAAGCGTTTCAAGTCATTCGTAAAAGTGTGTCAAGTGTAACCAAGATGGAGTTGGGTCTACGGGGAGTCGAAAGAAATTCCCAAACTATGCGATATATCCAGTTGGTCGCCAGCAGAAACAACCACCCTACCCGGAGAGCCCCACTTGTTGGACGCCTCTCGGAAGGGGTTGGAAACCTTCGGCGCGACCCCAAGCCACCTGATGCTACGCTACTGGGCAACATCGATCCCCCAAACTCCTTTGTCGAAACCCCTCCATGGTAACCATGGTGACCAACTTCCCCTATCGTCGTCGCTTCAAACGGACGGACAGACGAACGAACGAACCTGCAAACCCAACCTGAGCCTGCTCCCACCTCCGCGCATCAGCCCTTTTACTCGCTCGCAGAGGATAGTAGGTGACGTCAGGTGATAAACATTAGCCGTGACGTACACTCTGCTCTCGAGCAGGTTAGCATTTCTACAAGAGTATATTTTACAATCGGATCACATTGCAACAGTAAATTCAATCAGCGTGATTTCGCACCGGTTGATTTAATTTTTCGCGATTTGTTTAATTGTCGAATCAACAATTGAGTTCATCCCTTCGTGTTGTTTTACAATTACGTCTTAACACGTAAAGATTCGAATTGAAAACAATTTCTGTAAAATCTTTTTAGTGTATATATACATGTTAAAAACTAAAAAAAAAACTTATACTTCTAGATAAAAACTTTCTAGATATGAAACACAAAATAGTTTGCTTTTTATCAATTAAAATATCATGTTTCAAACCCAGCGAGTCTGTTATAAGTCATAAAGTTATAAGTTATCTGTTGTAAAATCATAACGCTTATATAGAGAAAAAGATACTGTTAAAAGTAAAATAATACAGCCGCATTGAGCGTACTAAAAAAGCATGAAGACACGTCGATGAAAGGCGTGTGCGTTTAACTAGATAATTTCAGAAGATTAAATACGTAGCATAAATGAGGCGGTAGCGTTCGCACGACCAACACGAAGAGAGGTAAATATTAACCATGACGATGGCTGTTCAGCACGCATTATCGCTGATTTTGCACGCTGTGCAGCCAGATTACCTGAGGTAAACACATATTACTGACTAGATTCACTTTCCAGGATATTAAATTGTTCATTCTTTCTCAACGATTACATCTAAAACGAGTTTTACATATGCAGGCTGTTTTAAAAATATTTAAAATAAAAAAACTTCGATATAGAAAATGTTTTTAATATTTTATTTTTAATATGGAAGTGTTGACTTTCAATGCAAACAATTTATTATCAAAGATTTAATTAAAAAGTTATTCGACATAATAAACAGATTTTTCTCTCTGTTAAAAAATTATTTGTAAAAGCTAAATATATCTAACCGTTCCATTTGAAATGTAAAGCTATCGGGCTAAGTAGACTTGACATTTTACATTTTTTAAAGTCCGACATATATACTGAAGTGCCGATCGCAAGATGCAAAAGTGGCACATTTTAAATGTTCTTTGGGGAAATAATCCTCTCTCTCTCTCTTTCTCTCTCTCTCTCTCTCACTCTATATCAATAAAACGTTATCATCGTTTATCAGAAACTCTGTCGGATGGCGCTGTATTTTATATTACTCGATACAATCACATTATAATCGCATAAATAGGATGGCATTATACATATTATGTTTAGATATCTTTTATGTTTTCAAAACAACAATTATATAAAACAAAGTATTAAAAATATTACTAATATGTAAAAATAAAAAATATATGTAAAAAAGGGAAGAAGGAATTATTATGTACATCTATAAATTCATCATCGCGTTTTCTCTTCTCCGTTCTTTATTTTCTCTTTAAGTTTCAATATTGTCCGTGTAACATTTGCGTGCTTCGAATAATAGAGATTAATGCAAAAATCAATTTCTAAAAATATATATATATAATCAACGCATTAATCGATCGATTCTCAAGTTGGTAGCACAATGAACCATTTAAGCGGTTTACGTTAGTTTTAATAGCGTTCACGCAGATCTCAATCTTGTAAGGCATGACCAAAATCAGCTTCCAAACACGATCAGCGAAGCGCATTATTCGTTGTGTAGTCTCAGCTCAAGTTGGCGTACCGAGATTCAATTAACGGAGTTCGGTGAGAGACAGTTACAAACCGCAATTTCAACTTGCGATTGCATCTTTGGACATTTCGCATTCAGCAACGCGAGAAAAAAAAAAAAAAAAAAAAAAACAGCGCAATTAATTATAAAATCGCTGTCGTCGAGTTTTTTTTATCAGATTTTCACAAACAAATTAAAAGGAAATCAAAATTGTAATTCGCAAGAGCTATAGTCACTTAATAAAAACAACTAGTCTCTTTAGTCTCGGCTAAGTAGCACATCGCAGATTGTGTGTCTGCATGGCGAATTTTTTTTTTTTTATATCAAGAACAACGCTGTAGTAACGGAGCGATGATTTTTCGATCCGTCAGGTACTATCTATGATCAATATTACTTGACTACGTATGGTACATACACACAAGCCCGTTACGTTTGAGTTGTAACAATGTATGTTACGATAATTGCACCGAATTATCGAACGACATGAGCACACGATGCTTACCGGGACTTTGAATATTGCATGGAAGCGCACGCTAATAACGAAGTATACCCGCTGGAATTTACCAACAACTTCATGTGAGGTCGAGCGTTTCCAAATACATCATCAGAGATCACGCGCTTATCCACGTTTCAGGATATGTGAAGTTTATACTACGCTACGTACCACGAACACATATATGTTGTAGAGAGAAGAAGCAAATTGTTTTGACGTTATATTTGCGACGTTTTAAAAACAACGGCGATAAAAAATTACTCGAAAGCGTTTTGTAAAAATGTAATTCAACAGATAAGGAAAAGAATATACTTTTTTATATTTTTTTATTTTATCTTTTAGATATAAAAAGCAATAACTGATGTGTGCGTGCGTGAGTGTGTATTGGCACAATATAAAACTATTCTAGTTAAACAATCTCGTAAAGTTAGAAAGTTTATCGGCAAAAAAGCATCATCGAAAAATTCTTCTCTACTCTTCTACGAAAGTAGAAAGAGCTCCGGAAGCGCTTTCTAACACGTTCATTCGCACGAACGGCGCACAATCGCGTATTTTACGCTCGGGCGAGTTGCGAAAAGCGATCGAACGCAAAAGCTAGAGTAGAATAACGACTGAACCTATCGCGTAGATTGTAACTGGTAATCGATATTGGTAGAAAAGTCCAATTTCCAAAACTATCATAGCGAGAAGCTTCAAGAGAAAGAAACACGTTGCCGGTGAAAGATATTATAACTTACTGCGATATGACGACAATAACGTGAGAGAGTTTTCGCGCGCTCTCAAAGAAACCAAATCAAAAAATCTGGCTTGCTATTGAACGCGATAGGACACATCAGTGTGTGTCAATAAGCACAACAGACTACAAATTGTGACAATTCGCGTAATATACGCGAGCAAAAATAAAAATAGAACGTAATACTGTTATTATTACGCGAGTCGTCTTGTCTGTGAAATTTCATAAAGTATTAAGCATCGTCTGTGCATCGGCGTGCGTTGTTTTTATTACACTATATAACAATCGATAATACTGTAAATAGAAAGTGTGCGGAACGTGGCACGCATATTTCGTGTACGATATAAATCTGATATAGTATAAATACAAAAACTGATAATCACAGAAATTACGTGCCGGTAAGAATATGTTAATTTCGCATGCAAACCGGTTATTATTTCTTTGTTAACGTTTAAATCGACCGTGTGTTCTACATTACGTTAATTCAATTTACATAAAAAAAAATTCCACAAAAGTTAGTTTTAAAGAACTGAGATAAATTTTCGATCTCACGTGAGAAAAACACAAAACTACTAACGTTGCTCGCAATTACCGCGATGCTTCTTCACGAGATGAATAGTGGGTTGCTGTCACATCGACGAAATTGCCCCCGGGAAGAAATTGCGTTCAGCGTTATAACGCACGAGTTGTAGAACGGGGATGACGGGGAAAAAAGGCGGTCTTCTCTACGGTTTGAAACACAATTTGCCGGTCGGTGGCGAGCGAGCGTGTAAAGATACCTTTACGCCGGGGACGGACTTTGTATGTGCGATGAAGAGTTAGAAAATGTACGACACACACATATACAGAAAAAAGTGAGCAAACGAATATACTTTTAAAACTTTGTAGCTTGTTCGCGCTTGTCCGCGATGCCGCCGCCGCTCTCTGACATCGCTTTATAGCCTCGGCGATTCATTGTAACAGATGCCAATGACCGCGAGGGTACGAGAGATGCTCGAGTGCATCGCTGCATATTTCACTCGGGGATGTGAACGTCACAAGGCGGGTCATGACGTCACATCTAACCTACATACTTTAAGGGAACGAAGCCGCGTCGATGCCGCCTCTGCATCATTATACGCGGCCGAGCTGCCGCTTTGCACATACGCGAGATACAGACTCCGGCAATCGTGTGTGAGAACACACCCAACCGTGTCGTCGTGATGTTTTGTTTATCGGTCCGGCAAAGTTCGCTTGAACACATACGTTCTCTCGAGAAAATGCAAATAGTTTCTCATACAGCGCTGAGGAAACTTCGTAAATTCACGAAAATATCGAATCAATCGGCTCGATACTGATGAATTTAATTTTTGCTAATTAATTCTCAAGACACCGTCGCGTCTGACATCGATTGCCAGTTTACTTTGTAAAAATGGGAAATTTATATATTTGATATATTTTGTACATAAAATTTATAATTTATATAGCGCACATTTCTTTTCTCTGTCTCTGTCTCTCTTTTTCTTCCTTTTTTTTCCTAGAAACTAAAATCGGAAATTTTATTATGATTAGTTTGACAAATTTAAAAAGCCAATATTTTCATTTGTTAGTGAAAAGTCATTGTTGCATTTTTCTGATATTGCTGTCATTTTTTGTATTCAATGTTGAATATCTAAACTTAGGGAATTAGTCGTGCATGCTATGTAGAATAGTTCGGCCAGACGCTACCATTTATATGTCATATTTGCAGTGCCCTCATATCGCGAAAGTTATGAGCATTACGTGGTTTCTGCCAACTGTTTCTAAATTGAAAATCTGTTTGCGAAAAATTGTAGTTTGCAAATGAAAATCCATCAAATGTGCATAGAAGTTTTTAGTAATATTTTTATATTAATCTTTCGTAAAAATTACAATCTTACGTTATATACAGAGCGTGAAGCTCTCATGCTCCGCAGTAAACGAATTATTGTTGCCGATTGTGAAGTGTGTTTATATAGCGTATAAATATATAAATATATAAATATATATAAAAATAAATATATAAATATATAAATATATAAATGTATAAATATTTTTTTTTTTATTTATTATTTCTCTCCCTCTGAAATATACAGTCATATTACTAGCGAAAAAAGAGCAATAAATACTTTTTTCTTGAATTATTGGAGAAAGAAATTTTATTTCCTCTTCTTATAGTCATATCTGGGATTTTGGACGTGGCAGCAGATTTGATCTTTGATCTCTGAAGCGACATAATACAGACGAGAAGAAATTCTTGACAAAAGTTACGAAAAATAGCTGCGATCCGTAGGTGGCAGATAAGAAAACGAGCACGTGCACGCCAGGTCGATCCTATAATCCGGCCTTAAGTTATAAATTTTATATTACAAGTGCGTTTGGCGACTTAGATATTTTATCAGACTTTATCGAACAGAAAGTTTATTAAATTTTATCAAAGAGAGAACTTTCTTTTTACGCTTATTTTTCTAAGTTTCATTGCTCGTATAAAAGCAATCTGACGATTTCTTTTCCTTCCAATCAGATGCTAGTGCAAAGACAAGTAAGCAGTTTAAACGACGATGCTAACTTATTTCAAATTTTTTTTATAGCAGCGCGTCTTTGTAATTTCGTAAAAAACCATAAAACAAGAAGATACTACATAGTACTATCAATTTTTACGTCAAATTAATTAAGCGGCTGAATAACGACCACACAGTTTGCATAGAAACGTAAAAAAAAGTGTCCGCAATATTACGACTGTGGTTTTGTCATTAAGAACAAAAAAAAAAAAAAAAAAAACCAACAGCGCGCACCAACTCAAAGAAGTGGAAAACTTGTTAAGAAGTTGAAAAAAAGAGGTCGGTACTTTCGCCGCAGCCGCACGTGACAGTGTTCTGGCTAAGACAGAATTATTTGAATAATCGGATTCCACCTTTGTGTCTCACGCCCGATGGTGGAAACGAGACGGGAAAGTCTAGTACTTCCAAGAGAGGTTCAACCGCACATTTAAACGACCAAAAGAGAAATTTCCAGATCTCGCGAAAACTGAAATATCCCTTCGCATATTCAACTACACTCGTTACTGTCGACATATTATACATACGTGTAAAAAATTTTGGTTTTGTACAAAATTTTAAAACTGCCATCGGCTTTTTTCAATTGTTATTTTTAGTTCTACGTGTAATTTTCAGTAATTTCCTCTCAGCCTTTTTATGCGATAACTACGTTTTCATTGTCAAAGGTATCATTGTTTTTATTAAAATGAGTCTAAATGATATTTCACCCCGAGTTACCAGTAGCGTTGTATGATTTATAAGTTCGCCATGAGAATTTCTCTCTCTTCTTTCTTCTGCAATTTTATAGAAAGGCAATATACGATTTGATGCGTTAACTCTCTGGGGAAATCAGAAAGTTATCAAACTCGAAAAAAAATATAAAGTCGGTGAAGTATTTATGTAAGTCGCTAATTCTAGCTTATCGAAAGAAACAATATGTATATATTAAATATACAAATAATACTCATAAACCTGGTTACAAAAAAACAGCAGAGAGAAAAACAAATCTTTTAAACATTACACAATAAAAGACACGTCACACAAATTTTTACATGCACAAACTTTCTCTTCATTCACATTGTTCACGAACACATTGAGAAAACGTAAACTTAAATTATACAAATCAAATATTTATTTAAATCAAATTTAAAAGACAAATATTTTTTTACTTCTTTAAAAATGTTTCTTTAAACTCAAGTGAAATACATGCAGTTACATTTCTGTTCGCAAAACTTAATTTCTTAGAGAATTATAAGTCACACTGTTATTTCATTATCACTGTCGCTCTCTCGAAAAGCGTAAAGTACATATTCCCGAGGCAATTGAAAGTATGTTCTTGATATTCCACCTACTTCAGCGAAAATTTTCGCGATCGTTCTTAACGCAGTTTATGAAGTTCTCGCGACGATGAGCCAGCGACATTAGTCGCAAGATCTTTCTATAGATTGAAAAAGCATAGTCTTCAAAGTTCTAGATCAATTAGAAACTTTCCGTTAATCCGAGCCAAATTAGATCAGGCCGGAGAGATCTTCCATAGGGAGATCTTATTGAATAAAACTTCCCATCGGGATTTCTACAAGTAAATGTGAAACTTCATTTTCCTTTGTTTGCAATTTTGCGTGTTAAATTTTGGTTTTTCACTTTTAATTTTTTACTCTTAGCGCGGGATAAACTCGGCACACTGACGCTATTGATTTTGTGAGAGGAACAAGAGGGAGGAGTGAAGTTACAGAGAGATGGAAAGAGAGAGAGAGAGAATGGAGAAAGGGAAATAGAATGCGTCAGAGAAAGTCGAGGGTAGGTGAGGTCAATTCCTTATTCAGGTAAGTTCTGATAGATGGAGCCTGGGATATATATGTAATGTCTTTTCCGGATTTATTTAGAGTTATCCTTGAACGCTACCCTGCCTCACGTCGTATAAATCGATGTACACTTAAGAATATAAAGACTGATACGTCGTTCGAATTTCATGTTATTCGACAAAGATAAGAAGTTTTTAACGTCAGGCAAAAAAAGCTTACATTTGATTCGGTATTTCGGATTTTTCGAAATGTCATCGGTCATCGAAATTTTTGCATTATGTTAAAATAGAAGAATGAGTTGAATTTGGCACTGTAAAATATGAGTGTCGCGCTAATTAACATGTTTTTACATCAGCTTTTAACTTGCGCCGTAATAGTAACATAAATAGTATAAATAGTATAAATATATTCAACAAAACTAAATTTACCTGTAAGTTTATCAACACACACATTCAGATAAGGAGAAAAAAAAATTAAACTTCTCATGCGATAATAAAATACAGTATCGTGTATGAAATAAAATAAATTTCTGTTCTCTGCAATTATTCCTATACCTGTGTTTCAATGCAGCGTAAAGCGTATGAATTTCATTTGACTGGCTTGGGGCGAAATAAAGCGATCTCTCACATAACCAATATCTCGAAATGCCTGAAATAGCTAATGAACAGATATGTTCATATCTGAGGACTGAAATTTATAACGAAGAGATATCGAAAGCTATAATCGCACGTTATGACAAATCTCATGAATGATTTGCGGCAATCTAATGACAGAATCTGCCAGTGTTGGACCCTATCCAAAATTGATGGTGTGTTCTCGACGAAAATGTTAATGCGCGCGTTCGCGCAACGACGAGCGACGACTGCTAGGCGTATATCCCGTAAATCAAATTGCGAGACATGATTTAACGATTACGAAGATAATGTATGCGCGCGACGACGCAACAGCGAGTAATTGGCCAGGTAAACGCGTTAGAAATAAATCCGTTTAGCGCGAGTAATGATTGTAGGTACTTTTACATATAATGATTTTCAAGAAAATGGAGAAAAAAATCACGAAAATAGGAAAATTATTTCACAATCGCTTCGCGCAAAATTGTTAAAATAACGATTTTAACATTGGATTTGTCCCAAAACTATATATACATATTTACATTTATATGTGCTTACACAGTAAAATTTCGTTACACTGGTAGGTTACACTGGTAGGTTGGTATTAAAAATTAATGACAAGCGAGAGAGTTAACCTTTAGCGAACAGCTAAAATTCACTGCTCGTCCAAATTTCGAAGATTTTATTAAAAATTTCTAGTTAGACGATCAAGAACGATAAACTGTATGGAGAACGAAAGTATTCTGAGCAAAGAGAATTTGTCAAAGTGTATTGCTGATCAAGAGAATGCAACAAAAACAGAACATCGCTATCCCGTTGAATCAAAGAATTTCACAATCAAAGATACGTCGAAAAAAAACGACAGATCCACAATAAAGGGAAGAACTTATTTTTTAAACGAAACAGCGAAAAGAAGTGATGCAATATTAAAAACGTCAGACTTCTCTTCTAAGAAATGCAGTGAGAAAAAAGAAAATAAATCAATTCAAAACTTTAAAGAAATTCGCGCGATCGCGAAAACGATTATTGCTGATCAACCTGGGAAAATGCGCTCGCTTCCGAATGAAGTTCCATCCGATGGATCAAAACGCGAGATTAAAATTTCAGGAAAAATCAACAACGTAGTGACGACAGGCACACGTCTGCCACGTCCACTCTGTGACATAATCGGCAAACGGGAGCAACGCCGAGAGGAATTGGAAAAAATGGAAGAAGATCTGCGACAGCGGCTAGACACGCTTGAATGTTCGATGCCGGCAGTAATGATGTGGAATATCTGGAAGATGTCGAAAGGCGCGCCGGTCTGCAGAATAAAACGTATCCTGGAGAAGCAATTTAAAGATGCGAAAGAACTTTCTTGTCGGAGCACACCGAGCCGCCATTACGATCCCAGGATACGAGATACCGAGGCTGAGAGGAAACTGGCGTTGAATAAAGTGGAGAAAGCGCGAACTGTTTGGTCGGAGAAGCTCGTCAAATTAGAAGAGAAGAGACGAAAACTCGAGGAAGCAAAAAGGATTCAGGAGGAACAGAAGAAAGCGATGGAACGTCTGAGCGAAGAGGCGAAGACGTTGCGGGAGGAGATGGAAAAACAACGAGACGTGGATGCACAGCAGAACGGATCGTGTCAATACGGCGAGTGCGGTGACATGAAGTGCAGGCAAAGATGGCTGGATAAAGCGTTACGCATATCGAGCGTAACGTCCATCGAGTCTAGCGATATTCAGTGTCTGGAGAAGATAGAACAATTAGCGGAAGAGGAAGTGATCATAAAGCGAGATATTGCCGAGTTGGAACGTCGCGAGGAAGCTTACATGAGAACGCTTCAGCATACGGATGAGCTGTGGTCGAAAATGGAAGACGACGAGGACTGTACGACGAAAGCGTTGAAGGAACAGCTGGATATGAAAATCGCGGCTAATCAACAGTTGGCGGATCGCGTGTGCGAGTTGGAAGACGCGCTGGAAAAGTGCCGCAAGAAAATGGCCGAATGTAGAACGCAATTGGAGAAGTTTCTGAGTATTGAGAAAATCGAGGCTATAATAGGTCGCGACGATGACGTTGCGGAAGTGACAGATAAGGAAGTTGTCGTGAGAACTAAGGTCGTGCATCGACCGATAGGTAGAGTGGACGACATAGCAACGGTGAAGGACGACGAAGTTTCGGTAAGAGTCGAAGTCGCGGATGAGGAGATGTTTGCGCGACCCATCGTGATCGACGCTGACGCAGAAGTGACTTTTGTCGGGGACGATAAGGACATATCGGTTAAACCTGACGTAATTGATCTAGCTGTCGATCATCCGGCGGATCTCGTGAAAGTAAAAGACGCGGAAATCGCAGTTCGGCCGGAGGACCTCCCTTACGAGCAGCAAAAACTCAAAGAAGTTCGAGAATATTTAGCCCAGTTGAGCTCGTTAGAGGAACTTTATAAAGAAGGTGAACCGTGCCCGCCCGATTTCGTCTGCAACGGCGTGGTAACATCGCCTACCGGCATGACAGACGAAGAACTGATTGCGTTAGGTTTGGATCCTGACGCACCGATCGAAAAAATTGATGAGAAAATTCCAACTGACGAGGAACGAGAGAGACAATTGCGAGAAGAATTAGCGAAAAAAGCGAAACATGTAGTTGCCGATGTTGAAGAGAAAAAAGAAAAAATTTCTGATGTCGAATTCAAGGAAGAAATTGTCGTGAAAGCTGTAGAACGAATTGTTGAAACGCCTGTTAGAGAAATTGTAACGCGTCCGGCGATTCCAGAAAAAGTTACGGACGATAGTTCGATAACAATGCCGGACGACGTTAAACCGGAAGTAAAAAAGATGGAACAAGACATCATAATACAACGGGACACAATTCTATCGTGGATCGACACGATCGATACGATTCGCACAAAAGCAGCGGTATACAAATCGTATACAATCGACGTGAAGGGAATATTGCAATTATACATTTTAAAACGTTCGACAATTAATATACTTTAATTAATATATTTTAATAATACAATAATTGTTGTGTAAAAAGATGCGTGCGTAATACAAATATAATACATAACAAAGTGTGCATAAATGCAATATTTCCTTTTTTTTAATATTTATGTTAATAATCAATTTTTGTTTCGCACTATTGTAGAGACATCCTAACTGTAGCGCAACGAAGCAAGATGCTGATACGTTAGCCGAACAGATTGGCGTGTACATTGGGGTAAGAAATTAATAAAATATTGCGAATATCTCGCATAAATCATATATAACAGTGCAATATTATTCACGAATTGATCATAATAGATAATGACGCTATGAATAAATAGAAATATATGAGCTATATCACATTTACGTTTTGTCAGATAAAACCTAAAGAAATAAACGACGTGACTACAATCGAAAAGGAAGACAGAGATATGAAAAACGAAATAAAACTTAAAATCAAAACAGAAGAAAAGTTTGAAGAGAAAAACGAGATCAAATTTGTGCCGGAAATCGCAACAAAACCTACAAATGATGTCGTTACCGAAATACAAGAAGAAATACATATCGAACCTCCAATTGTCGAACCAGAAATAATAGAAAGAACAAAAGTGACTGCGGAAGAGGCGGAAAATTTAGTCGCTAAAGAAATAATCGATTCAAGTGAGTTACATAATGATTAATCTATTCTAAATAGTAAAAAAAAAAAAACCTCCGCAACTAAATAAAGTTAAAACCATAGAAGACGCGAGATCACGCGTGGAAATCATAAAAACGAAAGAAATTGCGGAAGCTCCACCTGTTGTGGAAATAAAAGAAATAGAACGTGCTGATGTAAAGGAAACGACACCAATCATGGATTTTAAAGAAGTGAAAGAAATTGTGCCAGAGACAGTGTTACCGGCTGCCGAGTTAGAAAAAGAAGCTGAAATAAAAAAATTCGAGCCTGACAAACTTCCTGTTGACAATGAAAAATTATTGACTGCCGACGTAGCGGAAAAACAAATTGAAGTTGAAGAACCTTTACAAATCTTGAAAGAAATAAAAGAAAAAATTGAAATCGAACAACCTCCAATTTCGGAAGCAATAGTGACAGAAAAAGTCGAGATCGAAGAACCGGAACCGTCGGATGTAATACAGGAAAAAATTGAAGTTGCAGAACCACCGCCGAAAGAAGAAATTGAAGTGGAAGAACCATTACCAACTGCGGAAGAAGTAAAAGAAAAAACTGAAATAATTCAACCAGTGACAGAACCTCCGTCAATAACAAAGAATGAGGAAAAAGAGATAGAACAGCCCGTGTTCGACGTGAAACCCGAACGAAAAGAGGAAAACGAAAAAATAAAGGAAATGCCGAAAGAATTTATTGCCGAATTACCCGAAGAAGAGAAAATAATAAAAAAAATTGAAATGATTCAACCAGTGATAGAATCATTGCCAATAAAAGATGAAGAGCAAGAGATCGAAGCAATGGAAAAACCCGTGATTGAAGACGCGAAACGAGAAGACGAAAAAATGGAAGTAACAACGAAAGAACCTGTTTCTTTTACCGAATTACTCGAAGAAGATAAAGTGATAGAAAAAATCGAAGTAATTCAACCAGTAACAAAACCACCGCCAGTAATAAAGACAGAAGCGCGAGAAATTGGAGTAATGGAACAACCCATGCTTGATGAAGCGAAACGAGAAGAAGACGAAAAAATGAAAGAAATAGAACTTACTCCGCTTACTGAATTAACTGAAAAAGAAAAAGAAGAAGAAAGAGCGGCGGAGAAAGAGGAAGTACTGAAAGTTATTCCGTCCGTGAAATCACTAGTGGAAGTTAAAAAAGAAGAAATACCAATAACAATACAAGAAAAACCAGAAATCGTCGAAGCAGAAAAGATAACACCAACCACTGAAACAAAACCGATGGAAGAAGGGATGCCAGCGTTACAAATCGATCTTCGGGTAGCGCCGCAGCAGTATTTCATTATAGCGAAAATACAAGAAAAAGAAGTGGTACAAATTCTACCACCGATGATGCCACCGCAATGTGCGGCATGTTGTTCGGTTAGTAATAACATTATTGCATCTCTTAATTTTTTTTAAATCAATTCCAATACGCGCGATACATATCTCACAAGAATAATAAGATAAATATCTCTTTCAACATATGTGTGTGTTTATTTCTTCAACATAATCCTATATAAAATATCCCAATTCACTCGCAAGTTGTTTTCTTCTTACGAATATCATGTGTGTGTATTACTAGTCGGCGGCTAGCCAACATTTTGAATATATGTTTCCTTCACTTGCAGCGGCCACCGGCCGAGACCACGGAGTCAGTCGCGATTACGCGAACCGAAGTCGTTCAGACTGAGGTCAAACAAGCCGCGATCGCGCAAACAGAGATCACGCAAACTGAAGTCGTGCAAACCGAAGTCGCGCAAACCGAGATCATGCAAAGCGAACTTGTGCAAATATCCACGCAAATATCCACGCAAACAGTTTCGACCGTCGAACCAGCGCCGCCGACGCGAATTATTAGCGAATATTTAAAACCGTCTGAGCTCAAAGCCATCGTCGAATCTTGCACCGAAATTGTCGACGACCGTCCTGAAATAACTGGCCGAAAAATGCTCGAGCACAAACGCTTGAAGGACCAATCGACCGTCACGACCGCCAGCACTGGGTTACAGACGGATGAAACAAGCCACGTTAGCCACGAGCGAGCTGTAAGGGATGAAAGAGAACGCGCGAGAGTGCCCACGAATGAACTTTTACGAGCTCTGAAAATCGCCGCTCAACGAACGCGATTAGACGCAGAACGTGAGATTAGAACGATTAATTATGGCAAGTCCGACGAAATGGTCAAGCAACATCTCTGCAACTGTTGCTTGTGCGGCAAAACTCCGTCCTCGATTACGTCGTCAATGAAACCCGGACTGCAGATTCCGCAGATCGATGCGAAAATCACGAAACCTCCGACGACGACAGCCGCGTTGAAACGAACTCCACCCAGAATCGATTCGGTGATATCGTATGGCGGATTGTGTCCCGATTGCAAAGCCAAACTACTGAGCAAAATGAGCGAGAAGAAGCGTAATATCGAGCAGATCATTAGAGTAATCTCCCGAAAAAAGAGAATAATTGAAAAAAGAGATCAGAGCTGTTTAGCAAAAATATCTAGGCGGAAGACCGATCCCGTTAAACAGAAAAGTAAAAGTGATTTGCCTATGACTTTAGAAGACACTGACAAGTCGGATATAAAACCGTTATCCTCGAGCTGCATTTGCTTCAAAATGGGAAAAACCGGTGTAGGTCCGACGAGAAAAGGAAATTGTTATTGTGCGGAATGAGTTACACGTAATTACTTGTCGGTTAATCAATTATAATTGTGCATAAATTGTGTCATAAAATATATCGCGTGGAATCTCAGTCGCTATTACAATAAATTTGTATTTAAATTCAATTCCGCGCTACGAAATGCGTAATTTTCTAGCTTATCTCAATGAGTCATTTCCAATTAATACTCACCGTACGTTGGCTAAGGTGTGCCTACGGGATCGCAGATTGTGGTAGCCTCGTAGCTCGCCGATGCTGCCCTGCTCGGCCTGCATCTTCGCCTGCGCCGTCGCGGCTGCAGTTGCGATCACGTGGTGTTGAGCACCTGCCGTTGTGACACTCCTGCGGGAGCGCCACCCCGTCCTGCTACAGCTTGGCGTGGGCGACTTTTTAGGTTGATAAATTCTGAAAATGGCGTTGGAAACGAACCAACGTATTGCGTACTAACGTATTTGCTGTATGAAAGAATATAAGACGCAGATCGCGCACCTGTGCACAATCCGTTCTAACTACGAATACTTTACGTTATCGCATCTCCCGGGAGCAATAACGGTCCCGGTCGATATTGAAAGAGCTTAATAACGTACGCGTATATATTCTCGCACAGAAAAGCGGTTTGTGCGTAACACTTTCGACGATCTGTTGCTGCGTTGAAAATCTCGCTCTTAACTACGTGTAATCTCTTGTCATTTCTGTCTTTTCATATTTTCTTTTTTCATTTTTATTTTATATCTCTAGACCGTTCGGTCTGTTTCTCCAAAACATATTGAAAAATTTATGAGAGACTTTGATGTATAATAAATTCGTGTGATAAAATGAGAATCGTGTAGATTTTCGCGAAAGAAAACTTATTTTAGAGAAAACTTATTTTTCACGTATTGTTAAAAATATAACACGATCGACTTGCGATTCTGTTAAAAAACGTACATATCATTTCTATTATTTACAATGTACATACACATTTTACGTTTAAAAATTTTTGTATAACAGACGATGTAATCCGTACGTGAGATATTTGTAATCACTATTGCAAAAACATTCGAATTTCTAACGTTTACATGGCAAAACCGACAACGACCGGTAAAGATCAACCTTTTCGACGCTCTATCCGGACGATTTCTGAATTAATTACTCTACTACGAATAACTCCAGCTCGGATCATCAAGCTGTATATAATAGAACTGCAGTAATTTCGAGCGCATAGAACTGTGACTCTCCTCCTAGAATTTGAAATTATTTTCTTCCTCTTCCACAGTTGGCAACCGACTGATAGCAAGAGACGAGAAAGATATATGTTTCTCTTTCTCTTAGAAACGGGAATAGACGCGCGTTCTACAAGTTGCGCAGTCACTTAAGAATATAGGAGAATCATGAATAGCACGGGAACCTTTTGGCCCGCTCAACGGAGAAATCGAAATTGTAATGCCCGAAATTACCGGAGTTCTGCTATACCTAGGAAGGATTAATATCTAGTGTTATAAATTTCTTTTAGTTTTTATCGTTATTTATTCAATACTTATCCCGCAAAATTACAAACAATATTAAATTCTCAGAACGCCAACACTTTTACTTTAATACCAATTGTTATTTGATACATTATCTAAAATATCCTGACATGTTCCAGCTTTCTGTCCGAGTAATATAAAATTATAGCGGATGCTGTAAAGCCCCGAAAATTTACAAGAACCACCACCAATGCACGATTAATTCTTTGTTGCTTGTCAGTGTTGTTATTTCCTTCGCTTGTTGTGTGTAATAAAACGTAAAAAAAACAACTGAGACACAAAGATAAAGAAGGAAATTCGATTTCCGAAGCCCCAAGATCGTTAAACAAAGCTATCCACGTAAATACAGTCGATCGTGAGATTGCATTTCGCGCGCACGTGCGATCATATTTACATGTAAAAATAATTTGACAAAGTACTGCGAAAATACTTCACAAGTAGGCGTAAAATATACGAGCTGTGTTGACAAAAACAGAAAGCAGTTTGTACATACGTTCTGGCGTATTGCCCGACATCATGGTTGACTATAATATATGTAATTGAATATATGCAATACGAAAAGTCTCATAAATTAGATGACATAACATTATGGAGAATCAGATTTAGCACCAAGGTTTTTACGTGTAACGCGATAAAATTGGAAACGAAGCGAAATTACGTAAATATATTTTGTAAAAGAGCACGGAATATAGATAAAAAAAAAAAAAATCCGTATTATCTCTGATCTTTATTATCAGAATATAATCAAATTAAAATCAAACGCCGTCGCGAGTAGCATCGCGTTTGTCAACAACGAGGCGACATGGCGACAATGCGAGTATTAGCTCGAGGAAATCATTATAATTACTTATGATCTCCGTTCTCCGTTTGATAATCGCAAATCACATACTAGAAATTAATCTGTTCATGTTAATCAAATCGTTTTGTTTTGCATAGCTTTCGTAGCATTAGCATCCGCGCTACTGTTCCATCACTTTCATGTCTGCATATGCATCGACGCGCGCGAGCTTACGTTCTGCGTCGGTAGATCCTGAGTTATCACTGTCGGGACCATCTCTCTCTCTCTCTCTCTCTCTCTCACGGTGCTTTTCCCTCCCAATGGGCTTTCAAACACGCGAGAGTCGACATATCTGTCAAAGTAACAAGTTCGCGAACGTAATCCGAGAGCGCTCTGATAGTGCGTAATAGTCGATACGGATCATCGCGCGTTTTTTGTGCCGCTGGACTTGATTTTTTATCAAGCTGTTGTGTTGTTGTTGCCGTGGATGCGATTTTAACCGCGCGCGGAACATCAACAGGTTGCTTTGCGACGCGGAATAAGTTGCGGCGATGCAAAAGCGCGGCAAACCGAAACCGAACGCGTTCGGTCTGTGCACGTGTCTATGATAGGAGCGCCCGGTTTTATCGGAACGACTGTAACGCGAGCCAATTTAGCAAGCCAATCTCTTCTGAAGAGAGAGAGAGAGAGAGAGAGAGAGATACTCGAAATTCCCCGGAGATTCTCTAACATAGTACCGAAATCTTTCGCTGACTTCATCGCCGAATTACATAGTGGAAATTCCTGCATGTGTACATACATATCCTATCTACACAATGTGCATATGTGTGCGCATCCATTTCTCCACTACTAACACGAGAAACTGAAATCTCGAATAACGTCGAAGGAAATAGTCACTTTGTGCCCAGCTGCACCGCCATATCCGACTGAAATTTGGTCTCGAGTCGTGTATGTGCAGTTGGCGCGCGAACGCAAATGCACAGTGTGCCCCTTGGCGCGCACTTTGAACTCTACAGAACCTTGTCCATCCACGTTCTATAATTGTACGAGATTTTGCTTCGAAATTAACTTACTTGCAGACGGTCTATTTCGCGTGAAGTGAACAGGATACAGCCATTACGGCGTTGTAATTCAAATTTCACTCTCCGCAACGACGATTCCGGCTCCGCATTCTCAAGTCAAGAATGATATATCACTCGACGTGTGAAATATGCAGAGATTCGTGAGAGACCGCGCTTAAAGTACAAATAATAATAGTTTGTCCATCACTCAATTACGCGATGTTCCATCATACACACGTGTGTGATTTTGCAAACTCTCGGATGGCAATCAAATATAAACGTCAAAGTTCTTTTGAATATTTGCGTTTTGTGAAAACGCGACCAACGGCAATCAATGAATGCGAAATTGCGTCAATCTAGTTTTGCGGTAAACAATTTAAATATTTTAGTATAGTATCGCGCGCACTATATAAAGCTATGTCAGGTCAAATCTTTCAAATACGAATCAAAAAAAAGCGCGCAAATCGCGTAATATCGCGATAAAATCGCGATAAAATCGCATCAATAAATAAATCAATGCTTAAAATAAACGAGTTTATGTTTGTACACATTATTTGATCGTTAAATACGAGATCGTTAAATACGAGATCGCTCGCTTAATTAAGCGTAATTTTCCAAAGTGACAAAAGAAGAAAGGAAAATAATTAACTCGCGATCGTTGAGTTGTTTCTGTCTCATTACGTTCTTAATCACATTCTTAAGTACGTACCTAGTGCTTTCAAGAAAGTATAACAAGGCGAAGGTTTTATAAGTACGTCCTACATTAATTACGTCAGTTGTTTTAACTTTCTCGAGACAAGTTAATTATTGGCTCGATCACGTTTCCCCAAGTAATCCGAGAAAGCCCGCCTACATCTATGCTGAAGTTGATACATTTCCACCTTATGCACATTCACTTTTAATATACTAGAACGCGCACATTGTGGTTATATATTTTATAACCTTTTATGTATACAATTGCTAACATACTTTTTCATTGCCGCTCGTAATCAATTTATTGCTTCCTAAATTATTTTTTTAACGCAATTACATAAACGCGTGTATGCGCGTGACTATCGATCGTTTCATGTTTAAATTAGCTAATAACCTGATAATCGGCGTATGCACTTTAGACGTTTAGTAGTAACGGCCATTAGTGTAAAACCGATGGCTGCTCATCATTAGACCGCTATGAACTACGAGAGGAAAACCGCAATCAATGCTACTAAACAAAGCATTATCGGACCGACTGTTTTCTAACGAATGTATACGTCGATCTAGAGAATAATACATTTTTTTTTTTTTTTTTTACGTGATTATCGGAACGAAGAAAACACAGAGAATAGAAACATCTGGCTGAAATCGTTGCGATTCCGAAGCAACAATTTCAACTGAAGAAATTTTAACATTGAGATAAAAAAATACACACAATAAAAGACTGATGTGATTTTCTTTCGTATTTTCACATGAACGTTCTATTTCACATTACCGAACAAACATTTATAAAAATAAATAAATAAAGATAATCTTCTCGCTCAGTCGCGTTTTACACAATTATATTCGGACGAACATCATCTACGTGTGGCAAGTGCTAGATCTAACAGCAAGCTTTCAAGCTTCGCGCTCTCGATACGTATTCCTATTAACCCGCATCGCCTGCATCCCCATAATTTCATTTGGTCAGAAGCGTTCACTCAGGGAAATTTCGGATACGGTCTCGGATGTTTCCTGCGGCTGATTGGATAGTCATGACGCACGTATCACCACGCTGACACGAAGCTCTATTGATCACCTTTTAAGAGAATTTCCTTTTATTTGTTATCACGCTATTTCTCCCAAAACATTTCTTACAATTTCTTTCACGTAATATAATTTTACAATATTTTTTTTCCAAATCGCTTCGCTTAGACGAAACATTTTTTCGAGAGGTAATCTAATTGCAAATTTTGTTTTCTTGTTTTTTTTTATTTTTTTTATTTTTTTTTTATTTTTGCAGTTTTGTCATAAAGAATTGAGAAACAGTTACTGCGAGTCTGATTTCGTCCGTTTGTTTCGATTTCCATTTTCGAATCATGTTTGTGTACGCGTGCAGGAGACTAAAAATAAGTTTATTGTCGAAGAGCTTTCAAAAAGAAGAACTCTAATAGGGTCGGGCGGATAATAAAAGGATATAGTCCGAAAGTTGGATATCGAAGGTCGATGTGCGGCCACCCATCCAGATCTCGATGCCGAGCTATTAGGTACGTCGAGAACGCAAAGCAACCAATGCGAACTACTTGTTTAATCGGATAGAACATGAATAGCCGGTGGATTAAATTTCCTCATCTTGGATATTATCTTTGACTGGCTCGGACCGAAGATCTTCCTTTGCCATTTTCTATAGAATAGCAATAATGTAACGCTAAATCTATTGAACCGAACGCATTAATTGATACGTCAATATATACACTATAAAACGGGGTAGTATTAAATATCGATCAAAAGATCAAGTTGAAAGCCAGTTGATAGACTTGGTAATTAGATATAATTCAATATATGTAATTGCTACATTTTTCATAAATTTGGTTTAAAATGACTGAAAAAACTGATGCGTGAAATTGTATTGTTAGCGCGCGTTATTGTTATATAAAATCATATACTACATGTATTATATAAAATCATATACTTTTTTTTCCGTGTCGCATTTAATTATATTATAATAGTTCAAAGTGTATTATGAAAGCGTAAGATAAATTTATTCTGTTCTTTTACGTGAATTTATTTGCCAGAATACACATGCGATTGCGTTCTAAAATACATTAATAAACTTTTCCGTTTCTTCGAGAAATGTTCTCGAATACCGAAACTAATCCCAACTTTAATGTACCGGTGAAATTGAATGATATGTAACGCTATACATATATGTAACGCAAAACATTGAGAAATGTGTCGGTCCGAGTACTGAAATCAAAACAACCATGTACAAACAAAGTGAGAAAGTTTGTTCTCTCAACTATCGCAGATTTTCGCAGCAACAGACGTCTCAGTTTACAAAGACACTTTTAAAGTGCAATCTGTAGATTGCTGAATGAAAAATTAATAATTCGATACGTACGTAACTCATGAATATTGCAAAGAAATGATATATCGAGTACGCGTGGAATAGTTAACACTATTAATACGCAACATAATATAATAATAATAATAATAATAATAATAATAACGCTTAAATTATGCACATTCCGCCGACAGCTAATTGCAATTACAGAAGAAAGCGTCATTAATTTATTACAAAATTTGATGCATTCTGTCGATATATCCGCTGTAGAATATTTAATTAAATCGGCAATTAACTACTTAAAGCTTTGTTTACACTACACGACATGACATGATTGATGAAAATAATTATCTCAATGCGGCATTTGCAACGTTCAAAAATCATTGTCCGTTGATTAATAGTCGTGCGTCAATTATGGATAATAATTAATCGCATTTTCGCGAAGAATGTGCAGTAATTGAGCAATAAATGAGTATGACTTGCTCTACACTGGCGGAACTGTACAATCACATTCGAGTGCTGCTCGACTGCGATCTTCTCTCTGAATGCGCCTATTGAATCTGATTGCCGTATATACTCCGGTAAATCCATTAAATAAATTCAATCTCGCCGCGCGACCTTAATACACGCAATATAAGCGTCTTGTGGGTCTTTTAGAGAATCTTGTGTAAACATTGTCGTGCGGTGTAAACATTCTTAATGATCACCGGGAGAACAGAAAGAATAATAAACTCGAAAGGATAATAAACCCACGATAATGCCGAAGAGCTTAACGTAAATTGGATCAAAAAATCCGACGAAACTAAATTAGCAACTGACCTCTCCCGGAAGTTACGACCCTCTTCATCGTCCTCTTCTTCTATGTCGTGTAGCCGCGGGCTAAGCCGGTGCTGAGTGCCTCCCTCTCTGCCGTAATCTTCTTCCTCGCCCGGCCTGAGCTCGCACTCTTTTTCCTCGTCGTCCTCGAAATCGTCGTCCAGATCCTCGTCGAGCTCGCTAAGAGGTGCGCGCTCTTTAATCTCGGCTACGCAGACGCATTTCACCGTTTTGCTCTGCTGCTGATGATGCTGCTGCTCCTGCTGCTGATCTTTTTGCTGTTTCTCGTGCTGCTGGTTTTTCTGTTGCTGCTGTTGGTGCTGCTGATACTGCTCCTGATGCTTTAGCAAAGCGGAACCTTTTTTGGTCTCGGGGGTGGTCCCCGAGACAGCAACACCACCCCCACCCCCGCCGCCGCCGGCGCACGGCAGGCAGCAAGACCACGCGCCCCCCACCTCGGCACCCTAGCACACTCAATGTCAAAACATCCAGGGAAGTCAGCAGCAACTTGCAGACTGTTCCGTTCCAGGTCGCCTGGCAGTCCGCAATACTGATCTGGAGGGGTTTGCCAACCCCAGGCGCGTGTGTGAGTTGTCGAATATATCGAGTATATCGTGCCACACACGATGATCCGTTGTTATTCCCTTTGTTGACTTCTCTATCGGATTGCAATCGTCGCTCGACGGGGAATATAGTTTCTACATAAGTACAATGGTGAGAGTGTGCTTCGTTTCTCCTACTAAGACCGACTGGATGTTGTTGGGAATCTCTAGTGCGCTTCTGTCGGCTAAAGTGCTCCGCTCAAGTTCTTAGCTTCTGTAAAAACGTGAGACGACGAGCGTCGGTTGTCTCATATAACTCAGACTGTTGATTTAATTTTCCCGTGAAATTCAGTCGCTCGTTTGTCTTGTATTTAAACTCAACGACGTAACGTTTTTCAAGTCGCGTGTTTTCTTTCTTCGTAGTTTTTTCATCGCGCGTTGTGCAAATTTTCGCATCTTTAATTTGCTTTTACAAACTTTCGAACCTTTCGCTACAATATATAAATTTAAATACGCAAAAGATTGTCCTTGCAAGGCTCCCGATTTTTTGTTATAAGCGGATTAGCAGTGTATTCGCTTCGGGGAAGGGGTGGGAGGGGGTAAAAGCTTTTCCTGCTTACTTCGCTCATATGGTTGTAAGATATGTTTCGTCAAATACATTCAATACTTATGCAATCTAACTATTCCGAAGACTCAGATGTATATTTTTTTTTCTACATCTTTCTTCCTCTAATCACAGTAAGAATATAAGTACAGAAACGGTACAATGTTCTCTCTAACTAACATTTCAAAATTCGTCAATATTTAGAACGTCTTCATTCAATTTTTTCGTATGTTCTCAGTTTTTTTCTTTCTATTCTTTTAATTAACAAGTTGCTGGAACATTTTCTCCTACATCTGATGATGTAAGTCCGCATGATGAAAATTACGTGTCGGAGCCGAATATCGAACCAGCAAAGTTTCCATCGTGATACAATTTAACACGGCATTACGTTAGGTCAAGCAATTCGTATTCAGACCACGCTTGCCATTATTCTTCAGGTCGTCTTCATACACAGATTTGTCTTGCGAATATAACGATAAATTTCCCATCTTTGTCATCTCTAGTAAACGCAGAATATAAAGAATTGTTCCGTTGCTGAAAAAATTCCTATTGTTTTTCGCGCCAAAATGTTCAAGTTTTCTGTTTTCTCTCTCTCGGCGCATTACCGAGAAAGAGAATCGTGTTCGTCAAGGTATTGTATCTCTTAAATATCTCGTTTGTCAACGGTTCTTAAATTTTGTTTTTACTTTCGTTAATTCTTTTGTGGAGACTCCACTGTTGTACATCGTCCCGTATCGAGTTACATAGACGACCAGCGAAACGATTAGTAGCACGTTACCCTTTGTCTCAACGTTTCCTTTGACGCTGCGTCATCTTCCGTGTCACTTTGTTCTCTTGCCCACATGATTAAATCTATCTGTAGCTTCTGTGTCTCTTCCTCTGTCCTAAAATAAGGGAAACCTGAACATCGCCACCGGGGTCGGCAACTTCGTGTGCTTTTTTTGTCTCAGAAAACGGTTAATGGAAAATGTCTGTTCTTTAAATCTTTGAGTTTGCGTCGCACACCTCCCGAAAGCTCTCTCATATTCTCTTAATATTCTTAATTCATACGATGTGTTTTATTTGCCGCGAAAATCTTGCTGCTCCCGCTATTGTTTCCCTCATTACTTTACTTCACGGTTATTGTGTCGTCAGCTTTATTTATTAAAACATTAACTTACGAGAGAAAGAGCTTTACAAGAATTTCCGCTAAATTTTCCCAAGTACCGTCAGATAATAACGTACAACATCTCTTTTCTTGTGCGTTATTCTTCCCACGAAGAAAACTCGAAGCGCGCTAACGCGCTCTTCTCGCGAACGAATTTTCGCGTTTCTCCATTTTATTTTTTCAGTTTTGTCATTTCTTATTCGGTTATCCTCGATTCACACAGTAACCAAGTGTAATGAAGCAAACCAAGCACGCGAAGTTTCTTGTCGTCAGACGAGATCCCTCTTGCCCTTCTTAATTTGTTTTGTAGTTTCCCGGACACACTCCGGAACACGCGGCTAGGAAAACTCTAAGACGGACGAAAACTCAGCTAGAATATATTTGCGTACCCTCCTTTGCGTTTTCTCATTTGCAGTACAGTTCGCTGTGGGTAAAGCTCGCCGTTCGTTTGACTTTTCTCATCGTTATTAGCCTCTCCTAAGTTTTGGAGAATTATTATACATGTACGTGTACATCGTATGTGTATTATTCTTTTGAAAATTGCAATCTCGACTGTGTTCTTTTCTTATCCGTGTTTGTCATGTTTATAAAACGAGTTTTTATATTTAAATTGTTAACGATTCCACGCAATTATACGAAACTTCTTTGATTAATCCGTATTTCCGCGCGCGGTATAAAATTAAAGTAGAACAGTTCAATTAAGATTATGGTTTTAGTCCGCTTTCTTCGTTATGACACTGCAGTTTTCAGAGCAATTGAGTTCCGGCTAAGTCGTGTTAAATTATTCTTATCCGCAACGGACGGCCAGAAACACGCAACACCAACCAGCATTCTGCTTCAGTTCGTAGTCAAAGACCACGCGTGATTCTTCACAATACATGAACGTTGGATCGAGCACACTTTTACGAATTGACACGAATAAGTGTCAGTTTTGCACTCGTTTAAATAACCGCTCGACTCACATTCATATACGCACATTTATCCTAGAAATTATACACTTACACCGGACTGCAATCCGACGTGTCAATACAAAATTCTTGGGATTATTTGCTAATTAAGTCCGATGAGAATCACATTAATCCTCCGTAATGACGAGAAACAAGATTCTCTTGATTCAATGACGGAGAATGTAAGTCAGAACACAGAGATTGATTGTCGATTGTTGAGAAGAATTACGAGTTCCGTGGAATTATCAGACGTTAGACCGACGCTCTGTAAAATTTCGCGTATGATCCACAGTGTGCTCGGAGAAAATTTCACAATGCTAACCGTGTAAGGTCAAAGTTTCAAACCGAGGAGAGAGAGAGATGTATGCGAGAAATGTCGAGAAGTAAGTATAAAATTATTACAATAAGTGTGCGTAAGAATGGCGCGATAAATCAACGAAGAAATATACGCACGTTATTACTTCGCGTTATTCTCCAGTTTGAATCTGCTGCGTACATCTTAAGACGAATGAAATCATTATAAGCAAGAAGGTATACCGCGCGCGTGCATTTAATCTCAATAATGATCCTTTACCACGGGTTTTCTTTGGTCAGAAAGCGCTAGGTCGTAAATTAAATGCAAAGGTTAAGGCTGCGACTCCCGGGAGAGTTATGCAAAACGAAAAGACGAACACGCAACGAAATAAAGTAAATCGCGTTTCTCAGATAAAAGTGAATCTATGGTTTTCAACTGGCGTTGGAAACGAGTTCGATCTCGCCGATAAATCAATGAACGAACATGCGCGTATTTATGCGACGACGTTATTTTTGGTTCTGCTCGGTGTCACATGATATTTATATTCTATAACAACGAGAGAAGAAAGGATTGCGAACCACAATAAAGATGTGCATGAGATAATCTTTATTTCGGCAGCACTATAGGTTAGACACAGAAACGACCATACACACTTTTTTTTTATTACTACACGCGAGACAAAAACTCTCTGACGATCTTTAAAAACCTATAACTACTCATCGCACGTTCCATATACGTACTTCCATTAAAGATTATAAGATTATCAAGATGTGACACAGTTTCTACAAAAAATAAATGTTAGAAAAGTGTCAAAGTGACATTGTCCTGTTTAATTTACATGAAGCTTTGGACTCTACACGCGTGAAATCAACGAGATCGATCGCTTCAAGCAATGCGTTTCAACGTCGCAGTTTTTCCGATAAAAATTTTAGCACTTACGAGAAATGATTGATAAGTATTTGAAGTGACGCATAGCGAATATCACACATTTTCTGTAGAAATATGAATCTATTTTAGAATTTCTACATAAAAATATGAAAAAAATATTTCTACTGTAGAAATATATTGATTTACTGTAAAAATATTTTTTGCTTTATTTTATTTTTCATATTTCTGTTTTATTATTGTTACTGCATCACCAGCTTATGAAAAACAGTTTTAAAATGTCGGTGGAGTTTCGCACAAATTCTTCTGATCGAGAAAAAAATAAGTAAGCAGTAATCAGATGATCACCGTGTAATCAAGCAAAAGCATCACTCTTACCGCGTCGACAATTTTAATTTTTCTGCAATTTACACCAGAGTTTTTGCCACATCATTAAATTACAAAATTGCCTAGTAAATGGGAACGGACGTAAAACTCGCAATCAAGCCTTAAATTCAGAGTGTAATATCAAAATCTCTCATGTTTCATAAAATGTAATCCATAAAATGATAATTATGTACATTTCCGTATCATCGAGATATTTTCGGGATTTGTAAAAAAAAAAACATGTTTAATTTTGCATTAGATGTTTCCAATTTTGTGAGGCAGAAAAAACAGTTTGCGAGTAAATTTCGAAAATATCAATCTCAATTATATAAATTACACGATTAAATTTTGAAATTTAATACACGATATACGTACACAAATTGATATGTTACATACGGAATATCATACAATAACAGCAGTTAGTAACAATCGGTCGACGAGACAAATAAATTATAATATATTTGCGTTAATGTTTATGTCGAGAGAAGAACATACAATCAAACATAAATCATTTCATCTCGTATAATAAACCGCAGATTACAAAACGCAAGTGATTTCCGGAAACTAGATTATATACATGTGCAACATATATTTCTATTATTTCTATTTTTTTCTTTTCGAGACTTGAGTTTTCAAGACACTGATGAACTATTATTCTTGTTGGCATAAAAACGCATAAAAAAATTCACGAATTAAACATACGGTTTTTACATTTTTAATTATAATATTTTTAATTCCAACTTTTATATAATCTCTGTGCTTATCTATTTATTTCTGTAGAGACAGAAACTTTATCAAGTTTAATAATAAATTGGTCATGGAAATATTAAATTACAAAAAAATATTATAAATTACGAAAATATTTAAGAGTCGAAACGCGTGCACGTTTCGTAAAAAAAAAACCATCCAACAAATGATAGGAAAACGATAAAAAGAATAAAACAATATACGCGAATAAATATTTTCTACCACACGTTTCTATACTCTTCCAATGCGTTACGAATGCATCTATTGTTGTCGATTATTGACGCGCAAATGCGCATGCACAGAACAGTTGCAACGATTATGCCAAATTCA
>QVOB01018099.1:0-19342 GCA_014839585.1 Pseudomyrmex concolor | reverse complement strand
TCTTTGATATATAAAAACATTTAAGTTTTTAAAAACACGATTAAAAAACATTTTTTGATAGCGAAAGAAGCATACTACGCAAATATCTCAATATTTGAGTTTTTGTGGGTTGACACTGTATTGCTTATTAGCGTCCATATTCTCTATTATTAATATAAAATATAGTTTTTTTTTTATTGCAGTGTTCTATTTCTATAATAGAAGTTTGACATTTTCGTGTTTTTACGTCGCGACACTGTTTACGTGCGACTCTGTAAGTTCGATTTATATGCATGGAAAATCATAAATCGCCATCGAGTGTTTTCCGTGTGCGCGAAATTTCAATTTGTAATTTGGAATCGCGCAATTAACAAAATTATACTATGGCACTTCTAACTTTGAATTTAAAATGAAAACACACGCGCGTATGTGTGTGTATATATGTATATATTCATGGGTTCGAAAATACGCGGTTTTAATTGCTGTTTGTGCGTATATGTACTACCAAGGTAAAAACCATATGGATTTAATCATGTAAAAGATCCGCCAGGAAAATTCCCATAAAAATTACGCGACGAACAATGGCCCCGAGTGTTTAGCGACACGTAACTAATTTCGTCATGCACCGATGGATATCGGTTTGAATCATGTACTTTTGGTTACGCGAAAATTGATATAACTACGTTTCGGCAATATTTGCTTAACGTGTTTTCTTTCATTTAAAAAATAACGCTTTCCACGATCGAATTTGCCGAAAATAATTTCATTATAGAGAAAAATAATCACGAAGGGGATTTAAATCGCGAGCGAATTTGCGGACAATTTTCGAACGATCAAAGAACAAGAGCGATAAGGAAAAACATTTAACAACCAGATCTTCGCGACAGATCAAAATGCGTAACAGCCGTGTCGATTATAATTTTCTGTTATTTGTAAATTATTTTAAAATGTTTAAAGATGAGAAAACAACTGACGTTCGAATTTCTTCGTGATATAAAGTTGTGTATCGCCAATTAACACGCTTATAAAATTAACAAAACAAGAATTGTGAGAAATCTATTTATGTCATGTATATATATATACATTATGTCTACTGTGTATTAGCGCTTACAACATACGCCCGACTGATCCGCGATATTGAAACCTATCTCGAAAATCCTGACATCACAATTAATCACCGAAGCCGCGATCGGCGGCGTTGACCCTTTTCTGTACGTTTCATGCCGCGTTTATCATCGTACTTTTCGCATGGCCGCACATTTTTCATCGCTCACGCGCATCCAGCCGAATCAACCGGCGGGCTCGCTCACTGGAATAACGCAAGAGGACGCGAATAATACGACCTGGGAATAATTCCAGGATAAATCAGCCCGCCTTCGTTCCTTTAATATTCTCCCCGGTGCGATAATACAAAATCTTTCTCTCCCTCCCGTCCGATAATACAAAATCGTGGCATAATTTTGGTATAAATCGAGGGGGGGCGTGAAGGGGAGGAGAGGGGTGAGAGAGGGAAAACGCGAAGGGTGATTTTGTCACCCTCTCTCGTTCTTTTTAAAAGCCACGGGCGTTTCCTTCCTGGTGTCAGATGATAGGATTCTCTCCGTGTTATACGACTTCCTTTTCATCGACAGCAACAATGGTGCGCGTCGTCACGCCGTCTCTCGTACGAATCCGAGTTTGCTCTGTACACAGAACACGCGCGAACTTGTCACTCACACACGCGCTCGTCGCTACACGCGCGCGGGAAACACGGAAGAAGGTTGACGGATCGCAATTCACGTGACACGGTGCTCACGAAGCATCAAAATCGAGTACGGGAGAATGTTGTATATATAGGATTTGATTGTTTAAAGGTAAGAAGAGCAGAACAAATCTCTGTTCTAAAGCTGGAGAAAATTTGAACGAAAAATAATTGTTTACACAAGGAACAAATTACTTGACAAATTCTTGAAAATCGTACGAGAGCTTTAATGAGATGAGGCGCCGTTGTTTACGAAGAAACCTAAATGCAACATGTATGAGATTAATACACACACACAGTCGTCGATTCATTAATTAATAAACGCCAGAAAAGAACTTTCCCTCGAGTTTCCCCAAGGAAATTTTTGTCTCTCTCTCTCTCTCTCTCTCTTGGATTCGAGAAGAGCACGCAACGAGAGAAGCAGACGCTTCTTAAGCAAACATTTTTACGCTATTACGGCAATCCGAGACTGGATATTAAGTAAACGCTTACAGCTGTAGGAAATCACTCGAACTCCACCTCCTATATATTCTCTCTCTCTCTCTCTCTCTCTTTCTCTGTCGCGAAAATGAGAAGAATCAAAATCTGCGATTCATCTCGCGGACTGTCTATCGAGGAATTTGCAATATTTTAACGAGTAACAATGGAGCAATAATAGTGGAAACTTTAGCATAAAATATACAATCAATCAATACGGTGGGTTCGAACTTCTTGTTTCAAGAAAAATATTATCCCGAGCTGCTATTTCTTCCTAAAACTTAAAAAACACGACCTTAAAAAACACGAACTTAAAAGACACGTCATATAATAGACTAGAATATTAATAAAAAACTGTGTTAATTTTTTTTTATAATTAAACATACGCATTTACAGCAATTCGATTATCTTTATAATTTATTAGTTTTATAATTGCCATTTTTTCCCGAATTGTAAAGGTCTCCTGCTTGTACGTCGTGTGTACTACAAATCAATCTAGATTTGTTTAGAAATAGTGGCCATTTCTCTCTCAACCAGACGAGTTTGAGAGCAATGTCGAGAGACGGGCGAACACGGTTTACCCCGGGACGCGGTTGATTTATCGTGGGAAAAAACGAGTGGCGCGCGCGAATGAAAGAAAAGGGTGGCTTTTCGACGAGAGAACGAGGCACTTCTGTCAATTACCGCCCGTCGCGTATAGGTAGAACGGTGAAAACACACTTTATCCCCCCATCCGCAGCTCGAACGCGACGGATAGATGTCACGTCATCGCCACCCTCGAGAAGCGATTACGAGGCAAACCGCGTTTCGTCTCTCGAAACTACCCTCGACTGCGCGCTCCGGTTCTCGATTCAACTGCATCGTCATTAGGTTACCGTCAATTAGGACGAATGTCGGAGCAATCGAACCTGCAGTATGAAAAGACTCGCGTGCCTACCAAAGAAAATCGAAAATGTCATTGAGTCGTTTGTCTTCTCTCTCTCTCCGTTAAAGAAGATCGAAGCGCTTTATGCACTTCCAGTGCTTGTCAAGAGAACGTTTCTTGAATAGAATCTTCATAAAGTGGACACGTCGCCGATGTGGCAATAAAGTTTATGCAAAAAGAATGATAAAAATGTAAGAAAAAAAAAAAAAAAAAAAAAAAAGTTTTTCTCTCGCGTCGACGAATGCGTTTTGCACTCGCGTGATGCACGACGTGCGACGACGTTTGAATCGAAAATAAATCGTAGCACTTTCTGTAATTAAAGGGTAAGGCCCGCGACACGCCGGAATGATCTAAGAGCTGGTCGGGAATCGCGATATAGAGACGCCGTTGTTGTTGATATCTTACGCACGCGGAGTCCACGGGGAGTGCCGTGACACGCGTGCACGGTCCATTCGTCTCGCTCACGTTTTTTTTTCCCCCGCATCGCTCACACGTGCACTCATGTAGCAGGGTGGAAAGAAAAGAAAATAATAAATGCCCCAGGTGCGCGATCTCTCTGAGGTACGTCGCGAACCTGAGGGAAAAGAGAGAGAGAGAGAGAGAGAGAAGGAGGTGTGCGATAGTCAGGTATCACGCCACCGCGACCCCCCGGCGCGACGATTACGACGATTACCGGCGAGCCGACGGTGCTCGCGCGCGGAGGGTGGAGTCGCCTTTCCGTTGACACCGCATCACGAACCACTAACCAGGTTATTTATGCCACGTCGTAAAACTTGTGGCGTGCTCGAGCACACTACTCGCCACTACCCTTGTTCTGAATCGCGCGACTCTTACCCCTTACCTGCGTCGCTTCTCGTTCGGAGGCGCCAATCTCATATGACAGAACCCTCGGGAGAAGGGTTGAGGAAAGGGAGGAAAGTTAGTTGCAGTCGTGTTTCCCAGGATTGCGAGACTATACACACCACCTCTCTCTCTCTCTGGTCAGTTCCCGTGTCAAACTCGACTCGCGGGGTTAAATGTTACGAGATAGTCGGCAGTAAATACGAAATAGACCCCGACGCGGGGATTTAACGTGAAATATATCGCGCGTTGGCTGATATACGCGCGCGATGGCGATATATGTATTTCACGTATCTATAACGTTAATATGCGCAATCATATGCGACGTGGGAAAGGGGTGTGTGCCGCGGGTCTCTCATGATTTATAGACGTCCGAGCTATTTTTATTACGTGCCGGCGTATCTCGTATCCAGCGGACGATAACTGAAATACCGTTCCGTTACAAAATATCGGCCCGCGGGAAAGAGGTTTACGCCGAGGGCGTAAATTAAGTTATCAACACGACCTGCCTCTATTAAAAATTGCGCATTACTCACCAAATGGCTTACAGTTTGTCAAGATAATATCGTTCATGCGAAATAAGTTGAAATTTTTTTTATTCTCGAGGTAAGTGTGACCCAATGACCGAACGGGTATTTATTTAAAAAAATTATTATAATCAAGTATATTTACATAAACTTAAAAAGACTGATATTTTAAAACTTATCTTAAAAAATTATTATGTTTAATAAATAAAATTTATTTACATATTTCTAAATGTCTGGCCATTAGCACACGTCCGGAACTGGGGCATTTATTTCAAAAATGCACTGAAAAAAAAAAAGTTTGTTGAGATAACCACTCTCTTGAGATAACGAAACTTTGGTAAATCGAACCAAATAAAGTGTTGTGGGAACCAAAGTTTTGGTTGAGATTACCAAAGTTTTGTTATCTCAACAAACTTTTTTTTACTTTTTTTCAGTGTGAATATAGAAAAATTACGCGATCGAGTCTCGAAACGTTCTATGGATAATTTTTAAACGCACTGTTTGTTCTTTAAATTGGAGGCTCCTTAAAACTTTTGTTCTTTTGTTTTCAGTTACCGTATTCCATGAAGCTTGACTACGATGTGGTGGGTGTACCAGGCGGGCCGTCTTCCGCGATGATGGAAGCGCTGTTTCCACCAAGGGTAAACGTATCGGCCGTAGGCGAGGTTCCAGTCACCCTTCAAGTCTTCAGGATCAGACTGCCGTGCTCAGGCCGCGTAAGCGCCGAGATTCCTCTGGCGCTGAGATTGAACGTCACCGCGCCACCCGGCAGCAAGTACAACGACACGATTTTGGTTTTCAAGAGAAACAAAATTTGTCTGAAAGGTTCGTTGCGTGCGACACATACGCGTCTTCTTTCATTGAAGGTTGATTGTTGCTGAACGATCGCAACGATTCTGTTAAGAAAAATCGCTAAATGCTAATTCTCACGAAATGTCTCTCTCGAAGAGGTTAAAAAAATTGCGTTTTATTATTCCTGTGCGCGACGGAGAGAAAAAGAGAAAGAGAGCGCGCGCGCGCGGTCCTTTCGTTTTATTATTCGCGTGCATGAAAATTAGCGCGGTTTAAAATCTCACGAGTTTCATGTCGGCTACGCATTAACCGAGAACTAGATCCCGGATCCTAGATTTCCTTTTCTTTCTTTTTCTCTTCATGTTTTTGTTTGTTTGTTTTTTTTTTTTTTTTTTTCTGTGTTGAATGCGCGACCCGCGTTTTCTTCTTCCGCTGTTGTTTTATTCAGAGCCGCTGAAAACATCACGACAGCGTTCGCCGTTTGTCTCACTTAAAATTTTGAAACTGCTTACGTGCAAATTATTTAATATTCCATTCCGCTCAGTGATATTTTTCCCGGTTGTAATTGCAATTTTTTTTCCTCCCCTCTTCCTTCCACACTGTCGTCGAAATAAATTCGTTCACGTTTCTGACTCACTCTCGCTCAAATTTAGATTTGTATTTTATATCAACGAAATTAATGATTGATCGGTGAACTTGAGCATCTATACATTATGCAGAACCGTATAAATTAAGAGAGACGATCTTGTGATAATTAATTAATTTAACATGTTAATTTCTGTCTTTTCCTCTCTTTCATTCAAAAATTCTCATCAATATTACATGTATTGGCGCGAAGGGGTTCGTGCACGGCCATTTGCTGTATTTTCACTCGCAATGCACGGTCGCGTATCTATCGATCTACACAGTACCTGATGTGAGATGTATTTTGAAAGGTGTGCTATGTCCTAGCTGTACAATCTGTGCTACATATATGTATATTATATACATATATATATATTATGTCGCAATCTCGTCCGCTCACATCCTACTAACGCGAGCGACACACACACACACATGCTTTTGTTTATCTGCTATTCACTTTAGCGCCATTGCAGTCTGTTAATAATTATTTCGTTTACGTAATCTCGAATTTAATTAGCACGTTCGCGAGACCGGCTGAATGCCTTCGTCACGGCGAGACAGTTTCGACGTGGTTGCGATTAAAACAGAAGCGCGCATTCATTTTGCGTCACGCGCAAACTCAATTTATCCGCGCGATTTATAGACTCCCGGTTTGCGCACCCCTCGATAACTTTGACGCCACGGTTATAAGCGCTTTTTAATGTCACACAAGAAAACTAACTCTCGGAACGAACGTTTCTCCGCGACGCTGGCGTGATAAATGACAGCGGGATGGCGAATAAAATAATAATAATAATAATTGCCTTGTTAAACACGCGACAGCGAAAGCGGACGTCGCAAGTAACGGATCCTCTCTTTGATTTTGCAACAAATCGGAATAACGTTAACTTGCCCGGACTGAATAAACACCGTCGCGATCATAAATATACGTCGCGAAATGTGCGCGTAATATAATTTAATTATATTTACATAGCGAGTAATTTAAATATACACACGTGTAAGTTTACATTATGCGCCTAACGCAGAAATGGAAATGTTATAACGGAGCGAAGATACAAACGTAATTTCCGCGCCACTTCCGCGCACAAGGGTGCTCGTAAGCTTTTGCACACGCGGCGGGGCACTTCACACACAGAGCGGCAGAAGTTCACTCACAAGTCTCGCACGAAAAAACGTGTTTTCTGAAAAAAAAAAAAAAAAAACAAGTAACGCGTAATGCAACGATGGATGCAATCTGACTGAAATAGCCTCGCCGATTTGCCCATTTCTCTCCCCGCGTCATAATAGCTTACGTACGTACGTAGACAGTAGATTTTGCGTGTAACTAAAACGAAGTTTTCGCGCAAACTGTTTTTCGGCAAATAAACCTGGCGCGCTGAAACAAAAAAAAAAAAAAACAGAGGTCGCCGCAGCAAAATGTGAAATTGCATTTCTACTTTTAAATTGAAACACAGAATTGACTGCGATTTCTCCGATGATGAAGTAAGAATACGAATGAAATTTTAAAAACATAGAGGGAAAAACGATAGTAGAAAAAAATAACAGTGATATAAAGTACAAATTAAATTATTAAAAGTACGAAACCTTTCACCTCGCGTATTAAAAAAAAAAAAAAAAAAAACAAAAGCAACGTATAATCCTCGCGGAAATATTATAAAGCTCGGGTTCGTTCCTCCTCTCTTACTACGTAAGAATAGATGAAGATGGAAAAAAGACCGGAGAGGAAATGTAATACGAAACACAATCGAACTGTGAAAATTAAGTTTGCGTGTTTACACGACACGTGAACGACCAACAAAAAAAAAAAAAAAAAAAAAAAAAAAAAGACAAAGCGAAAGGAAAGGAGGAGGCACGGGATCCGGATCCGGTTACCGAAGCAGGCGACGGTACAACAAAAAGCAATCCGCCGAGTAAAATTGAATCTCGCCGGGGGTCGGTGTATTTAATGAAAGAGAAGAGAGGGCAGAGAGAATCTCCCTACTTCACCGAAGATCAAGAGGATCGACCGCGTAGAAAAACGGAAAGAAAGTGGACAGGAAAAATGCGCTATGGGATGAGAAGAGGAACGGAGGGAAAGAGGGACGAGAGAAAATAAGTAAGCGTCTCTCTGCGCGGCGGCAAGGACCTCACCGGTCGCGCGCGCTCTGAAGAGCAGATTTCCCGCTTTGTCGAATTTGCTTCTTCCGTGTGTATGTCTGTTTCGTCTCGTATCGTCGAGAAGAAACTCGGTCCCCGGGTTTCCGACAAATCCTTCGACGGGATTCTCCCGCTCGAGCTCGAGTGGTCCCGCAGCAATCTGAAAGCGCCTCGAGAGATCACTCGAAAATAATCGAATTCTCTACATGGAGCTTGTTTCATTCCGCGCGTACCGGAAATCATCCGGTTGGGGTTCCGCGCGTTGCTCAAAAAGAATTTAACTTTTTTATTTTAATTAACGTTCAGTTTCTAATTTAGAAATTGTTTTCCTTTTTTTTTATATTTATATAAAGTTTCGATTTTCACAGTTTGTGTTGCGATTATTAGATATAGTTTTTACGCATTGCCGTGAAAGAGGAACAACGACACGTATCTTGCGTGACTATATTTTTTCTCCACATATTTCTTTCCCTGCAAATATTTATATTTCTTTTTGTAAAAATTACCGATTGAAAAATACCGTTGTTTTGAATTGTTGAGCGTTTTTGTAAGTTTCGCAAAAACAAAATAATGTTGCGCGCGCGACAAACAGCGTCGGTCTCGATCTGTTATGCGAACTTTTGTTTCTGTAAAAATTGGAACGCGTCAGATATTGAATAGGTGAATAAAATAGGAGACGCGCGCAATAATTAACGCCTCAAAACTATGTAATTACATGAAATTTATGTGAAGTTCTCTTAATATATATGACGAAATTCGTTTCTAAAATCAACACAGCTCGGAGAAACGCGATTCGCGAAAGGTCACCCTGTTAATTCTCCGGAGACTTAATTCCCGAGCTCCGTAAATCTCGGTTAAAGTCTGTCTGATGGTGGCGGATAGCATAGGTCGGCTGAATTTAATTGAGATACGCAGAGTCCGCTCTTAACACGCCTTCCTGACTCTCCTCGTAGTCGCTTCTCTCAAGTCTTCCGAGTTTCTGGAAGCAGGCGGCTCGCGCGATAACTTACGTCGATAGGTACTCCAATGTTCTCCCGAGTACGTTGAGCAACGTGATCGATTTACTTCGTGTTTCGACAACTTCCCCGTGCAAAATGAAGACCTTCTCGTTGTCGCTCGACTGTTAAATGATAGCGGTGTTGAAGTTTGCAAGTTTTGCAAGGAGCGCGTAATCTTATGTGTCTGATATGCGACATATGAACGTGAAATTACTTATTCTCGAAATATATCAAAAGTAAAAAGAGTTATCCCGATTAAAAATTAAACTAAAGTAACATCGTCGATACAGCAACGCAAAAAAAAAAAAAAAAAAATTGAATATCGCGAAATATATATATAACGCGACCATGTAATCTCGGAATGGAAAAATGAAATAAGAATAAAATCTCTCGAAAAGAAGCGCTTGTCCATCTGGTGAACACGTTGCAACGCGTGTGAGAAATATTTTAGGAGGATGTGAAAGAGAAGGACTATGGCGAAGTAACGACACTGCTCCGTCCGTGATAAGTTGCGACCCCTAGCGCGTCCGAGAGAGTTGCTACACGATTTATTTAACTTTTTCTCCTCTGCTCGCGTATACGCGCGCGTACACCGTTTCCTCTCTTTCTCTCTCATCGCGCTCGAACGCAAACTCTTCCTCATCTTGCTCGTCGTCTTCACATCTTGTGTCCCGGCAATGTTTCGAGCTCCTTGACTATATATTGACGTAAACCTGATCTACTTGGTTTATATTATCCTGATACAGAGAGGAAACAAGGAGAGAGATGGTGTACAATGTCTATATCCTGAGGCGAGAAAACGAGCGAAGAGAAAGAAGAAACGGATCAATCTCGAAACTTATTAGAGTCAGCGACGTGTATTTGTCAAACCAAGAGAATTTGTTGAAAAAAAAAAAAAATTACATAGTCGCGTGTGAGATAAATTTTTCAGAGTTTTTACGTGGGCGGAAATATATAGGAGTTGAAATTTTTATACGCGCGAAAATACGCGCACGCTATATTACACAATATGGCAATCGGAATTGCACACGCGTAACGTTTGCGAAATATAAAGCTTTTTCTCGCGATACAACGCGCACACACGCGCAGACATTCGATAGAGATTGGAAACTCATTTTCAACTTTTAAAAGAGTTTTTGTTCTTTCTTCTTCCTTTTTTTCAATCTTTCTAATTTGCGACACGAAAATAGGAAAGAGAAGAAGGAGAAAATTACGCGAAATGACTGCGCGTGTGTCGGCGATGTTTTAATTCTCACACACGATGGTGGATTCTTTCTCTCGCGCCGCGGGCAGTGTGTATTTTTAATGCACTATCATTCTCACCGCGGCTACGACTGTCTAACGAACGTTTCAGAGAGAGAGAAAGAGAGAGACTATACCATTTTTATTCCCGTAACGGACATTGATGTTACTTACCCGAATGAGACTTGCTTTGTAGCGCGGAGAGCGAGAGAGGAGAGAAAAAAAAATTAAACTCGAGACTTTCACGCGGTATAAAATATAATTACATGTGGGAGTTACACACACAGACGAGGAGAGAAATAAAATCGCGATAAAACGCGAGACTCGTTCATCGCGCGTTTCACGTAACAAGATAAGTTACCGAAGAATGAGAAGTTGTTTTAGATTTTTGAGACCGGCGACTGACGCGCCGATGTGAAGGAACGCATTTAAAGATTATACGACGCTATAATCTCGGGAAGAGAAAGAGAGAAAGAGAGAGAGAGAGAGTTAAAAGTTGATAAAGTTTACTTAATTTTATTATGACGCTGCGCGCGAAGGGGGATGCGCGATCTCTTTCGTTCCTCAACGTATCCCTGGTTCGGGAAGCACCGACGTACTTGGTTCTTGAAAGCTTTTGAGTCGTTGCGCTAAAGTTCCTCCGTCTAGGCCACGTTATTTACCTTTATAAGAGACGACAGGGCGCCGCTCGTTCGACCCGAGTCTTTTCTTTTCGTTTCTACACATACGCGAAAGAATAGAGAGAAATGTCAGAGAGCGATGCACGGAAAAATGTAAACGCGCACGAGACACAAAGAGGAGAGAGAAACAATCTTTCGTCTCGGGACGAGAGAACTTTCGTTCGTTTCAGACTGTTTTTCGTGAAAAAGTAAAAAACTTAAAGAAAGTTCTCCCAACTAGGTCGATTGGTTTAGGTCGAGATTTCGTTTATTAAATAAAAAATATTTTAATAAACCAACATTTTAATGCCTAAAAATGTAATTTAAAAAGCAATTTTCGACGCTCGAAATACGCAACTATTATTATTGAAGATGGTTGAGATACAGAGAAGGTTGGTCTCAGAAATATTTTATCATCATCTGTAGTTCAAAAGTAGTTCTGGCCATTCATTACTCTCGCGTAGAACGCAAATGTTAAAAGAGAGAGCTCAACATTTATTTTTAATTAAATATTAGTTTGCTCTCCAAATACGTGTAACAGTTGTTTTTCTTTGATGAATGGAATTTTCAAATCACACTAACAAAATAAATCTACATACACGACGTCCAAAAAACAAAAAAACAAATTGCAAAAACAATTGAATGTAAGTTTGTTAAGCTCACGACACATTTTTGTCAGTGCTGTTTTGCAGTCATGTTTCCAAATTTTCTATTTTTTTTTTAAATGTATTTATCTCAAATGTCTTGTTTCGAAACTATTATATCGCAAAGTAACAGAATTTTGTTAAAATTACATTTTGAACTTTTTTTCATTCATTAACTTGTGATTTTACACTAAGTTTGTCTCGTTCTTCAGCTACGGTATTTTTGGAAGCAACATGTTTATTTTCGTATACGGTAGTAGCTCGCGCAATAAGCGTCGCTCGACGACTACGCGCGTCCCTCTGTCATAAAGTTCTTTTAAATGATTTTGTTGTATGTGAATTTTTGATCCACATTCGCATGTACGTACACAATTCAAGGAAACATATAACGATGTTTTCTTCAATAAACTAGTAGCGCTAGTAATTTTTTTTATCGAGATAATGAGAGAATTGTATCTGCGTTCTGCGTATCGCGTGTGTATCACCATGTAATATAGTGCTTCGCGTATTGGCCGCGTATTTGCCGCATGTTTTCCTCAATATCTCTCTGCGAGTCATCCTTACAAAATTCTAGAGTGCTTCGCAGTAAGCACTCTGCCGAGGCTGTATCTGTACTGTATCTGGTCGGCCGTCGGCACCGCCATATTCGATGCACCGCTGAACAATCTCGTTTTGACGCTTTCGACGTCCAGGTTGTCGACGAAACTCATTATTGAAACTGCCGCAGACGAATTATACTTTCCAAGTGCAACACAGCAGAGGTGAATTGTCGAACACTTTCGAAGCACAACACTGTTCATTCACACAAAAACGCGTCGCGCAACTCCGACCTTCTTCCGACGGAAAGTCAAAGAAACATCGATATGCACGCGTTACAGAACAAGTCATCGTGCTTCCACGAAATTCGGGAGAAGTGATTTTGATGATTTCAGTGGTTATTTTTCGGCGTATTATTTTCGGTGTTTCTTCGACCTTCCGTCGGAAGAAGGTCCGTCGGAGTCGCGCGACGTGTTGTTGTGTGTGAATATAGTGTTGTTCTTCGAAAGTGTTCGACAATTCACTCTTGCACTTGGAAAATATAATTCGTCTGTGGCAGTTTCAATAATGAGTTTCGTCGATAACCTCGACGTCGAAAGCGTCAAAGCGAGACTGTCTCGCGGCGCATTGAATATGGCGGTGCCGACGGCAGATATATTACATGGTGATGACACACAAGGTATGTAGAACGCAGGTGCAATTCTATCTTATTATCTCAATAAAAAAAAGAAAAATTTACTAGCGCAATGTACGCACGTAACGCGAATACGGCGCGCGTAAAGAAATGCGTGCGAAAATCAAACCACGTCACAGGGAGAGAAGAACCGTGCTCGCTGGAAAATACGTAATTTGCGGTCAACGACTCACCATCAAAGTGAGATCTCTTTGAGCACTTTCCGCGGCTCGTCGGCACTCGCCCGCTATTTCTCTCTCTCTCTCTCTCTCTCTCTCTCTCTCTCTCTCTCTCTCTCGTTCGATATAGCACGCCCCGATGCGTATAAACAATGGTACAATCCCGCGTCCCAGGGCTTCTCGATAGATTCCCGATCTCGAGCACGTGGCTCGAGTGGAAATGCTCCAATTGACAAAATGGATTGCCGATACCATAATAGCACTCTCGCGCGAGCTTTGATTGAATACATTTATTTCGTGACGAATATAAAAACGTAGCGCCACCTTTCTCTTTACGCTCCTCCGATTTTTATGTCCGGCAAGAGAATATATACGAGCTCGTGTCAATTCCTTTTTTTTTTTTTTTTCCAACAGGAATTAGTTGAAATAAAATAAACAATTATGTATAATAAAATTACCTACGCGCGTTAGTTTCCGTCGTCGTGTGTACATTGTTTTATCACATGCTCAGAAATACTGTGAGTGTTCAATATTTGATATGCTATATGTATTAAGAGTGTAAACATTGAAAAATATTAATTTTCACTAAAACGTAAAATAATGTTTTCTATCAATTGCATTAAATTAATTTAATTATCTTCAATGTGATTTTTTTTATTTCAATTGTATCACCAAACTCTTCTACGTATAAATGCAATGTTTTTAAGTTTATGTATTATAGCGACAATGTGCAAAACATACGAAAAATGTACAGATGATAATAATGAAAAACACGTAATTTATATATTTTGTTTTTTTTTTGTTTTGTTTTTTTTCAGGTGTCGAAACTCCTCCCAGCAATGATTCGGTGCGTCTGGAACCTGGGCCGCTCGTGAACGGAGCTGGTGTATTTTACGTCGCGGCCACCCTCGCGTGCGCCTTGATTTTGGTTGTCGGCAGTGTCGGCAGTGCTTTATACATTCGCAATAGCAAGGCTCGCGTTCAAGAATCACAGTGAGTGTAAACTTAAAACTCACCAAAAATCTCACGAATATCTTCACGAAATTTCGCGTATGTCAAGTATCAAATATTTTCTATAACTTCCCCGTTCGAATTCTACGTAGAAGATTTAAAACGAAGCGCGTATACTGTTAAAAAAAAAATAGCACGTAATAAATAACAAATACGTAACAAAGACAGCAATAACGTCACAAAATGTCATGTTGCGACTGGAAACGCGATTCCTTTCAAACGATGTTCAACCAGTTTAACTGAAAGAAACGAGACACAAAAGAGAGTGACGTGAGGACGGACGTAGTGCGCAACTCTCCTCATTCTGTGTCACTTATTAAATTCGCGTTTCAAAGGATCGCGGGCGCGCTTCACCACCTCGCTGTGCAGGCGCGCGTCTGCTTTTCGCAAAATAAATCGTGCAAAAGATTTCCATTACGTAAGACGTGTCGTCGTAAATACGGCTTTTCACGTATCGCTGTCGCGGTGCGCGCGTTCTCTCATTTTCCGCGAGTCGCTCGACTGAAAAGTCGGGGACGCGGTTGTGTTCCGCAACGTTGCGAATTCGCTGTCGAGCACGAGAAACGAAGAAATCCGGTTCTTTCTCCTCACCGCCGTTAGAAAGATGGAGGGTGAATGACGGAAAGATTTCCGCACCCCCGCGGGAAATTCGCGGAAATAAGCTAGATAGGGAAGTCTCTCTCTTTCTCGCTCTTTTTTTCGTCCGAATGAAATATCCTTTCAATAAGCCGTCGGTGATCCGTCGGCCGCTTGGCACGGCAGCCGACATTTTATTGCATAGCTATACCGCGCGCGCACATCTCCCGTCTCTTCGGGGATTCCTGCCGAGAAGAGAATGTAAAGAGGATGTTAGGGGTCGAGTGAGAATCCGCTTTTTCGTCTCTTCTCCCACACGTGCGTGTTCGTTTTCTTGTTCGCATCTCACTGCTATTTTCGCCGCGCGCATAAATTGGACATTCGAGTGGACACGTGGACGAGCTTTTTCCAAAATTACCGTTTTTTAGAATCTTTTCTTCCTCGTTGTCTATTACGCAATACTCTATTTTTGTTAAGTATTTTAAATATTTTAAAAAAAAAAAAAAAAAAAAAAAAAAACTGATTGTTTTTCTCCGAAAAATATCGAGTCTTGTGAAAAAGTCTCATCGCGAATTTTTCTCGTTAAATGAGAAGCAAGCAAGCGAGTTCTAGCGCCACTCTTCTCATTAACGATGAATATTATGCGAAAACTTTCGCTTGCTCGCCTTTCAAGTTCGATCGTTATTTTCGCTGTAATTATTTTATGCTTTGGCGCATCGCGCGAATGTTCCATTCCGGTGCCTCTCCGCCTCGGTATATATAATCGAGAAACTTGAACGAACGAGACAGAATATATCGATGGGGACGGTTGGATATGGCAGTAAAAGCTTACTTACTGCCACCTCTTTTCTGTTCCTCTCCATTGTTTGTCCCAAAGAGAGCGAATTGTCTCTCGGCCGGATATTTATTAGCTCTTTTGTTCCTTGCTGAGTAAATTTTTCCCGATAAAAAATAACCGAGAGATTTGCTCTCTCGATGAATTTTTTATCAGAGAGAATATCGCATATTGTATTAATTGCGCGCTTCATTCAACACACACGTTTCCAGCATCTTCCAGCGCGAACTATTTCAAAATGTTGTGTAATGTTGTATTATAAATAAAAACACGCAAAATTATTGATACGTTTCTTTTTTTTTTTTTTTTTTTTTTTAATGTAATCATAAAAAATATGAATTTCTCTCATTTTTTTCCGCATCGATCCGCGCGACAAAAGCGCGATGCAAAAAAGATATATTACGCTTACTCCGATATCATTTTACACAAGATTGAAATATTACACTAGCTGTCGCGCAACTAAAACCGATATCTCACGTCGTGGCACTGACATAGAGAGTTCCTTTGTTTTTTGGTTTTGTTTTTTCTTTTTTTTTTTTTGGTTTTTCTTAAAAAAAAAAAAAAGAACATATGTTCGCACAAAAACAAACACGTGAATGAGAGATTGTGCGCTCATCTCCCCGTAACAATGATCCCGCATCGGAAGACATCAAATATTTATCGCACGGCAAAAGTGGATCTTTATAAGGAATCCGAGGGTGGAAACGCACCCTCACTTTATACCCGCCTCTTTTTGCTTCTCCTTCGCGTTCTCCTTCCCGACGCAGGCCAATTGTCTCTCCCGGGATATATTAGCTCTTTTGAGGCTCTCCCTGATAACATGCAGAGAAACGAGGATCTTCGCTTTCCCCCCTTCCTCCTTTTCTCCCTTCCTCCGCGCCGCGTTGTATGTACATCCCGTGCCCCTCGAGCGGGTTGAAAACTACAGATTTCACATCCGTTCGTCGGAGCGAGCACGGCGAGCCCTGTGTTCCGCCCTCATAAGCCCCTTTTCCGTCGCATCGAACTCGACGTACAAAAGACGTCTTCGAGATTCGGCAAAGCAGCGAAAAGTTTTCTCGACAGTAGTTATACCGCTTGGAAAACTCAACGCGTCAGGACTTCGTTGCGAAAGTCTTTTAACTTTTGCTCTCTCTTTTTTTTTTTTTTTTTTTTTTTTTTTTTTTTTTTTTTTTTTTTTTTTTTTTTTATACCCGAGGTCTTTTCGCGATTTGACGTAAAAACGCATTATCGATCATGTTGCAACAACAATTTTAACGCGCGATAACACAACAGAATTTTATCGCCTCTTTCAGAATGAGAATTATTGCGTCTTTCGAACACTTTGTACATCGTTTGGTTTCAAAACTTTTTGGTCATGGTGAAAGTTATAGTTTGCGAACCTTGTTCGGGATGATAATATCGTTCTCTCGGTTTCGCCATAAATTCTCGATCCGCAGAAATTTCAGTGCAAATAATACTTCGCTCGCGAGTTAGAAAAGTGATATTACTTTCGGAACGACACTTTAACGTTTCTCTGTGTTCTAGCGTGAGAGGACTCGCATTCACGGGGGCGCGGGGGGCGGGGGCGCCAGACGTATTCGCCGGAAGTCGATCTGGCTGCGAAGCGTTTTCCGTAAGGGTAGCGTAAAAATAAACGTGCGCAAACGGAGAGAGGAGGAGGGAGATATTTGAAATCGATGACTGCACGCGTTTTTCTGCCGTTCGTCTTGTTAGCGAATACTTTCGACGGCCAGATTTACATGCGCGAAACGGCCAATAAATCGCTAAAAATATCCCCTCTCTCTTCTATTTCTCATCGTTATTTTTCGATCGTCCCATCCGTTCACTTCTTTTCTCTCTTCTCGAATCGTCATATTTGAGAAGACGGCGATTTTATCCCAACGAGGGATCTTGCCCCCGAAAACCTGATCGTTAATTTCGCTGCAGTGAATTATTTATCTGGGAGAAGTGAATGTCTTCGCAAACGCTGAATTGGCCGCCAGATAATGATAACAGTCTCTTGGCGAAGCCAAGATTATTTTATTAACAGATTAATTCTATAGGCGAGAATTTTAATACGACATCTCTACGTAATTTTCATCCACCCCGAAGTTTCTTTATACAATTTGAAAAACTAATTGATTGTAATACGAACAGCTTTTCACGGATAAAAAATCCCACTCCCCTTCTCTCTCTTCCGAATTGATACCCTTCTTCGTCGCGATATCGCCGACGAAGACATCGGGGGAAGAAAAGGAGAGAGAGGATCATTTCGAGCTCTTCGAGAGTTCGTTCTAGAACGAGATGTAAATCCTCCTAGAGATAAAGAGCACTCGACGAACTTCTTGTCGAAGATAATTCCTCGTTGCGGGTTACATCAGGGACGCGGAATGGAGCGCGCGGCTTTTGAAATATGATAATGCATCGTTCTTTTTCCACTCTTGCCCACCTTGCGCCGCCGCCGCTGGAAGAAGGTCTATCCACCGGACGTTTTTTTTTTTTTTTTATACAAAGCGACCGTCTATCTCTCGTAAACGACGTTGCGTAATTTGAACCGCGTGCATATTACTCGCAACATATTACTATCCCCCAAAGCGGTTTTCCGAGAGAGAAAGCTCTGCTAAAAGCATCATTTAAAAGAGTCTATTACCGCGTATGATCCTCGGATGAAATTAAAATAACAAAATTATCAATTACCCGAGTATACGTTATTTTTTCCAGTAAAAAAAACGCATGTGTGTGTGTGTGTGTGTAAAAAGTTTTTTCGATATTTTTAAGCATCGATGTGTTACGCGATAAATTTTCTTAACGAGCGCATATCGCGCGAAAAAAAGTCTTATCTCAAAATTACGCAAGAACGTCAAGAAGATTATAAATACACGTTTTTTTTTTTTTTTTTAAGAAATTAAAACGGAGATTAATAACAATTACGAGAGATTATACTTTATATAAGTTTCATTTTGCGAAAGTAAAGATAGCTGTTCTGTAAAACGAAAAAGAAACTAATATCCGCGAAGAGAATTCATAATCTTTCACTTTAGAGCACCGCCGCGCAAGATCGCTGACTAAAATAAATCCGCTCAACGCGACCGTCCGTCCGCCCGCTTACATTGGGAGATTTGTAAGAGACGGGGTCGACTCGGCAGTGTGTGTTAAAATTCGCCTCGAAGCGAAATCGTTTTGCGCTGCGGCGTGTAATTCTCCTTGTCTCTCGGAGAGAGAAAGAGAGAGAGAGAAAGAGAGTAGCTTCTGTCCGTGACAATTATTCGAAGCTTCCGTTTTCTCACGGCGCGCCATTGTAACGATAATTAAAGCCAGGTGTAACAATCGCTGCCGGCCCGGCCGCAGAGATCCCATTTCGTCCCTTTCAGGAAAACTCTGCCCTGCTGCAGCTACTCCGCGGCCGACACCGGCGGCCTGGCCAGAAGTTCCGTCCTGGTCAGAGTCGACCCGCGACCTGGGAGCGCGAATTCCGGAAGTTACGCCACCATCGCTGACCTCGAGCCGCTGTACGCGAGGCCGTGCGGTTCGCGTGCGAGTTACTACGCGGCGAGCCACGTGACTCATCTCAGCCAGGTGAGTGACGAAAGACGAACGTTGAATTGTAATTTATATTTTAATATACACACGGCGAACAAGGTGACGTTACGTAAAATATTACTTTCCGTGTTCTTTCATCGCGTTTATTATCGTTCTATTGTATTATTACAATACAAAAGAGACTCTCTTAGTTTTTTGAGAGAATTTGTGAAACACACCTTTTTTGCTTTTGCTTGAAGATTTAAAATAGTACCGTGTTCTCGCTGTGTTATTTTTAATGGAATCGCACAGTGTTGCTCGCCAGTTTGTTTGTTTTGTAGGATAAGTGGGGGTAAAATGGCCATAGTTTTCTTTAAATGCAAAAAACAGACTTTTATTTTTGTTATTTTTTAATATTGTTTTTTTATTTCACTTCACTAAAGCTT
>QVOB01018096.1:0-25133 GCA_014839585.1 Pseudomyrmex concolor | reverse complement strand
CTGAAAGCTTTCAATCGTGTCAATATTTTAAATGACATTCCACATTAATCACTTTAACTCAAGCGGGAGATAAAATCAGCCATTCAATAGTCGATAATGTTTCGCGCGATGTAAAATCCGCATCATTAACACTCAAGCGCGCTTCAATTAGCCGGCCATAAATTACCCGCTGGCGGGACTAAAGAACGGGAGAGTACAGAGACATTAACAATGTTTTTCGGCAAATGCGCATGTCGCGTTTCTTCTGATAACTGGCGAACCGACTATTGCAACGTTTTGCACAGACAGAAATTATAATTGAGAGCGGAAAAATGTTGGAGTGAAATTCAAATATACGACGAAATTAATAACATCCGAACTGTTTTAATACGCAAAGAAATTAATAATATTCAAAAGTATTGTCTTTAAAAAAATACTGAAAACATCGAGAATTGTTTAATATTTGCATATCTATTATTTCTTCAATAAAATACCCTTTGGTATACATGTCCGGACATTGGAACATTTGCTTTAATACCGAAACAAAGTGAGCAAAATATGAAAAAGCACGAGAACAAAATGCCATTAAAAAAAAAAAAAAACCCTGACATCAAGCGATAAAATGTCTCGTCGCATCCTGTGTATAGACGTTGTGTGTATGTACGTACGTCGCTCTCGGCTTTTGAGCTTTACCATCTATCCTTACTCACAATCAGAATAATATTCTTTCTCTCTCTCTCTCTCTCTCGAGAAAGAGTGGTCGATACGAGAACCAGGTGTTCGACTTGGGAAAATCGATCACGGCGCACCGCCAGCCCGCCGCGAAACTCAGAAGCCGGGCCGTAAAATTTGGCCCGTGCGTCAATCGGCGCCAAATTTAGGCTTGGCCCGTTCCCCCTTCCTCCCTTCGAGCGTCGGGGATATCCGGCCGCAGAAACGGGCTAAATTGATCCGTCGAAATGTTTTGATGGCGAGCCGGTTGCGCATAATGTTTTGCTTTTGATAAATCCTTCTGGCCGTGACGGCTACTCCGACCGACGTTTCGCGAGCGAGCGAGCGCGTGAAAATCATTGTCGAACGCTGCTTTTATATCGGGCCATTTCCCGCTCAACAGCCGGCACGATCGTGATTTATCGCGAGATTTATCATTTCTCAGAATTTTCTCGTTTTCGTGTCGCCTGGCGGACTTCACAATGTGTTATTCACAATTGTGTAAAAGTTTTTAAAAGTGTGTTCCAGAAGGCACGCAACATTTTACCTAAGTTCAGTGTTTCAACGAGTGTTTCTGAACAAACATCATTTATTAAAGAAATAATTATAAATAAAGTTAAGAAACTACTATTTAAAATCTTAATCAATACTCAAAACAATGACATTGTTACTTTGATGTTCTAATCTAATAATTACTTCTGTCTGTCATTGAGACGTTTACCTTACACTTTGACACCCTGATCTGCAAATCCGTCGAATTCCCACACATTTCCAAAACTATCCTAGATAAAATTAGCGTAACTTTTTTTATCTAAATAAAATAAAAAATATACAAAAAGGCGTCAGCCCACACGCGAAACACTATATGACCGCGCGACAAAAGTTTATCAGAGAGAGATATGTATGTATCGGAAAGTAGCGCAAACCAACATCCTTGTACGCGCGGTGAACAAAGTATCAAACATTAAAGCGCACGCGAAAACTAATGAACGCGAACTCGAGTATTGTATGAAAAGTTTTGATGCGCAGAAACTTGAATAGAAGAATTTAAAGTTCGTGAGTGAAGACCGCGCGCAAGAATAACCAACTAACGACGAGCGATTTCAAGTTACCGCTTTACATGGTGTTGTTAATAATGAAAATGTATGTCGCCTTGTTCCTTTCTTTCTTCGTCCGACACCTGATTCGATCGAGTTTCTGTATTGACTGTATTGACTGTTCGTCGCGACAAAGGGCAGCGCCTGCCGTAATTCCGATCTGCGATGGGATTCTCGTGGCGAGCAACATCCGACCTGATCGTTCGCGAAAGTCACGGGATTAACCGGAAATTTCGCATACACGCGGCGGTATACGAACTATGCGGAGGCGCGGCGCGAAGATGGTTACTGGTAATTGCAGTTCGGAGTCGTTGGATGCGCGGGTATCGAGTATGCGGCTAACCGCGTTGCACGGCGTCGCTTTCTTCGCGGATAGCAATGAAAACTCGAATTTACACACGGCGTTCCCGTAAAGCCCGCGTCGATGCACGAGGGAACAATTGCTAAGTGTTCGAAACAATGCATGGACGATAATGACGATAGTGTCCCATTGTCGTTTCATTCTTTAGAAGAACAATCGTCAAAGTAGACAGTTCTCATTGATTTTTGACAATGCGTTCACACACTGTTGCAATGGCCAAAATTTACAAGCTTCGAATTGTTATCTCACACGGGGACCAGATACGATCCTCCTGCGATTTATTTCCGAATTTGAAAAAGTGACTCGGTGGAAAAAAATGTTGGAGCAACAATAAAGTCATCGATGACGTAAATGACATTATACTTTGACGAGCTGTCAAAGCGCGAACATTATACACGTGCGATAATGAAACATGTCGTACGGCTATTTTGTTGTTGCCAGAGCTCCACGACAAAAAGAATCTCGTATGCCAACTAATTTTATGAAACAACAAAAAAAAACTTCTCCTCGGTTTTTCAACAACGAGAGATTTAATTGCTCACTGAATAAAAAATTTTGATAAAAATTACAACGAGAAAAGAAAAGAGAAAGCGGATATGATATTGAGATCGACAACAATAGCCGTAACTTTCCGAACGTGTTGTAAATTTACACGTGAAATATAACGTAACGCACGTGTTTTAACGTTGTATAAATTTACACAACACGTATAATATACCGTGTTACTTATATTTCGTTACATCGAAAATTCCGAGTCCGGATAATTATGTTCCGTTTAATTTTTAAACGGAAAATTGTTTATATAAGAAAGTTGTTTTAACACTTTGCTGGAATCGGCAATTAGAAAAAAAAAAGAAGATATCGATATGTGATATAAATCGATATGCAATATATATCGATATGCGATATATATCGAAATGCGATTATTATGATATTTGCATAGAAAAATCTTATTCCTGCTCAAAATGCTATTCAGTATAGTAGTACTACGTATATTGCAACAAAAATGCGCGAACTTGACGCAAAGCACTACCGTGCCTCTTGATTAAAATTTCAACGAGATTAAAAATGTATATTTTACACAAGTATAAATACAGGATTAAAAAAAAAAAAGTATGTTCGTGCGTAAAGTTACGCGATTTTTACATGATGGTGTAATATTTACGTTTATTCTTCACGTAAATCCACACACTGGTTTTTTTTTTTTTTTTATATTGCTTGTTAAATTAATTAGAAGTCAGAGCACAAAGTAAAACAAAATCGATATTATAGATGTCTATTTAATAACCGACCACGATATTGCAAAAAGCGTTATGAAAAAAATGTGCATGATAAAGTGTGCATTTTAAAAGTAATTAATCGCGTTCTTAACTCGGAGAATTTAATACACAACCGTCATCAATTTTTCACTGTCCGTTGTCTCGTGCCGCTTTTGTTTTTGTTTTATTTTTTGTTTTATTTTGTATTATTCCGTTAAATGTCAGGTTCTGAAATCATTTTCCTCCCTTCCTCCCGCGTATACGCGAGCGAAGTTATTCCCGTATATGACGGGGGAGGAGAGGGAGGAGTATGGCAACGTCTCTATATCATTCTCGGCGTTTCAATTACACACGGTTGCGCGTGTAAGCGCCGCACGCGGACGCATTCGCAGTTGCACGTGCATAAGCTGTCACGTCCAGAGGAACTGTTTATTCGAATCGCATCCCGAATCGTCACTTGCACGGATTTTCATATCTTGTTTACTAAATAAACTGCTTCTCTTTCCACAATATACCATTTTACCGTGCATTTACCGTCCTGAACCGTGAAGTCGGGGATGCGACTCCTCCTCTCTCTCTCTCTCTCTCCTCCCAAAAAAGCAATTTCCAGTTTTAATCAAGAGATCATGATGTAATGCACGTAAGCGACAGAGAGAGAGAGAGATGATATTTCAGGGACGAATACTAGAGCAATTTTGTGTAATTACGTTAGAGAGGATTCACATGATGCTTACATGCAACTGAAGATTTTACGAAATCTATGCAATTATTTTCATATCTGTCCGAAAAGTGTACAATTTTTTCTTGTTTTTAATTAAAAAAAAAAAAAAAAAAAAGAAAAATCCACATGTTGGTGCGCTCAAATCTGTTTAACTCCGAATGAAGGTGCGTTTATGCGCGCGCGTGCAGCTCTCCATTGCGGGGCAAATATAACTTTCCAGCTGCAATAGGCTCGCCAGATTGCGTACACGTGAAAATCAGAAAGCTATTTCCGTACGACGATGTGTACATAAATAGAAAAGAGCAGCGGCACACACAAATGCTACGTACAAGCGGCGCGCACGCTGGTTGAAGTCGGTAATTTTGAAAATGTCTGTCATATATTAGCGGAATTTCGAGGAAGTTACGCGCACGTGTGTGTGTGTGTGTGTGTATGCATACATGTGTATACGCACACATACACGCATTGATTGCACCTTTGATATTGCGTCTAGCGGATTGACGTATTTTCCGTGTTATTTTCCCGCGTGATAAAACGCGAAAATCTTCCACATGATTTTAACGCAATGACATTTCTGTTTTACAGAATTCGATTACACTGTGAATGTAACTTAATTTGCGACACAACGCGCGCGCGGTAACACTTTTCCCCATTCAAATTGGAAAAGTGCATTACAATACACCGAGCGTAATGACCCGTTATTATTCTCTTGTCAAATTTTCAACAATTTCAGGTAACAATCAATTTATTTCACCGCCGGTATTTGCACTTTAACAAGACGAGCTGCGTATGCGCGCGCGTATGTGTGTGTGTGTGTGAAAGAGGAGGAGAGGGAGATAGTCGAGAAATCGGGATTTAACGATACAATATATTTCTGTTTGCCGAACTGTCAGAAATATATTGTCCAATGAGAAGATAAACTGTCGCGTTTCGTACAAATAACCGTTGGCCATGTTGGCGAGAGAAGCAACCTCGCTTGTTCTGTCCGAACGGGACAAACGGACAAATACATATCCAATTAGCGGTCGGTGAGAACCGCGCCCGGGGAATAACGAGCAGCCGAAGGAAACCGAAAGTTTTTCGAGGTCGCGCGGCGACAACGACAATGACGACGACGACGACGACGGCGACGAGGTGGAAGAGGAAAAGGGTGGAAACGCATAACGTGATGGTGGCGAGAGGTGGTGGGTGGGGTACAATGTGCCGTGTCGAAACGTTATTGCCGCAAGAGGTTTCCCCTGGGAGCCCGCAGACGATAAGGACACACCGGGGGTAGTGGATGGTTACGTGACATTTGAGGATTGACATTAAACCGGGTGGTCGTCGTCCGCCCGTCGCGCTGCTCTTACCGACATTTCGCTAATGCCACCGGGATCTACCTTTAAGGGCACTTTTTACGAGAAAATCCGGCGTTTTTAGAGTGGTCGTATTCTCCCTTCTCTCGTCCGGGATACATCTCCGTATATAACCGCGCTTTCTCTCTCTCTCTCCCGCGAAGACGTTTGAAACGACCCCACGGTCGACGAGATATTGCGCCGAGTTGCGTCAACTTGTGCACGGGGTTCTCCGGTTTGCGATGTACGCCCGCGGTGAACGCAATTTGTCGGATAAGCGGCGGTGATTGAGCGCGTCGCGAAATCAGAACTTCTGGCCTCTACAACCGCGGCGGTGATTCTGAATCTCGCCCCGAGACGGGTAACACACACTTTCCCTCTTCTCGAAATCTCGAAACGTCTTTTACGCTTTCGTGAAAAATTCTCTCTCTCTCTCTCTCTCTCTCGTATATATTCTCTTCAAAAAAGCTTCATAATTAAAAGAATGTACACGGTGCATATTTCCCGGAGGTGGATCTATCTTCGATTTAAAAAAAAAAAAAAAATCAGCAATTAACTTTCAGAATATTTCCTACCTTTGGACGTGGCAGCAAATCTGCTGGTATTCGTCGACCTTTACAGCTTCTTAACTCCTTCAATGTCTGCAAAAAAAAAATCACAAAGATTAGCGTGACAACCGAATAAATTACATATAAATAAATTTATATGAATTTATAATATTTAAAATTATAATTTTTAATTATTTTTTTTTTAATCACAACCTTTTGATTTTTAGTGGAAAACCTTTGAAATATCTATGACAGCAAAAATGAGTGGTTATCAGGCAGATTCTTCGACGGATCTGGGTCAGATCGATAATGCCTCTAATGAAAAATTCGATAATTCATTCTTCAAGATGAATTATTTAATTATATGTAAAAAAATTTGACACCTCTTAATAATATCAATTCACGCATAATTGATACGTCTTGATTGACAGGTGTACCTCAATGCGATGTCTGCGTTTCGAAAATACATCGAGATTTTCAAAGTCAGATTTTCATATAATATTGCAAAAACGAATTTTTTCCTTAGAGACGTAAAAATTCTCAATTAACGCGCGAGACGCCGAGTTTCCTGTTGACTCGTTCTTTTGATCGTGATTCTCTATAGAAACTTTTATTTACGGATAGGATAATGATCTTGCAAAGCGAAAAGCTCTCTTGAAGCCATCGAACCGAAAAAAAAAGAAGAAAAAAAGAGCGGACTCGTCTTTGGCTTTACGCGCGTTACGAGCGTCTTAAGCGGCGCTGGCACGAAATTGTGTAAAAATAAGTTCACCGGGGTTAACAATCCGCAGGACTGTATGGCGCTCAGACAACGAGCACGGGCGCTATTACTCTTGTTACGAGCGCCAGTAAAACGACCAGCACAACCGGCCAAGAAGAAGAAGAAGCAAGAAGAAGAAGAAACGCCGGGATATCGTCGACGTCGTCGTTGTCGTCGTCGTCGTTGTGAGGGGGAGGAAAAGGAAGAAGATAGAAGGGGGATAAAAAACACCGCGAATACTTGCCGCGTCGACGTCGAAAATTTGTCGAATCTGCAAAGAAGCCAGGCGAGGCCAAAGAGCCGCGAAGTTCGCGCGCGGCTACGGGCGGAACGCTCGAACCGTGAGGAACGTCAACGCTATTTTAAGCTGTTTACAATGTCGGTCCGACACGCACATAGCACATAGGCTTCTTGTGTGCGGCGCGAATCGGTACATTAGACATATGCGGGCGGGCGCCGGAAGTGCGCACGTGCCTATTTTGCATTTACGCTTCGTTTCTGCGTTTCGAGATAAGAGTTATAAGCGACCTCATTATGCATTCCGATGACGTCGCCGCGCGTTGCTTAGACCGTTTAAATAATTTATTAAACGGGACGCAAACACGAACGGCGAACTTAGTGTCCGTTGGCGACACTTTTCTACGTCGAGAAGTTATTGTTGTTTCGCACATTTGTTTGTATTTATTACGAGAGAGATTGCGTTGTGTGTGGCGTTTCTTCTTTTTTTTTTCAGGCTTCTCTCTCTTTCTCCCTCTCTTCTTTTAATTTTTCCTTTGCTAACGGACGGAAACTAAACAATATACTTCTGTTCAAGATAGCGTTGCTGCTTTAAGCATTTTATTCCTGAGAGACTGCTGATATTTTCCTTCGAGTTTAATGCATTTCTCAGAAGTTTCTCGTATAAATGGAAAAAGAGACTTGTTTTTCTTTTTTAATAATTTACCTCTTTTTAGAATTAACTCGCGACCTACTTCCAATCGGATTTCAATCCGATGTTGAAACCGCGCGCGCGCGCGTACACAAATGGTGGAATATAAATATTTTACGTATTGAATTTTTTAACTTAACGAATATCGGATTTCGGTTTTTTTCCCAGTCGTGTTTTTGTTTTTTTTTTTTTTTGTTTTTTTGTTTTTTTGTTTTTTTACATTCGAACAGATGCTTACAGAATATTATTTTTACGCGCGAATGAAACGTAACACATATTGTATACATATGTATATTATGTACACATATGTGCCATGCATCGCAGATTATTCACAAAAGAGCTTTTCGATGCATTGCGAAACCACCGCGTTTGTAGCCTCTCGTATAGTTTCTCGCGCTTTCGCGCTCGCGCAACGGGGGCAACTCATGAAATTCAGAATCGATCGTCTCCACTCCAGGTAATCGGGAGGAAACGTCGCAGTTCTTCAGATAATAAAATTGCAAAAGGTAGACGGGAAGAGGCGCGGCCCCTCCTCCCTCCCCGTCGTAAAAGCTACCGATAAAAAAGTATTATGTTCCGCGGAATTATAGGTGCAGCGGCGAGTGGAGATTCATGCGTGCGCCAGCTTCGGAATTTTTAAACCCGTTCGAAGTTTAAAGCGAGAGAATCGCACAAGACGATCTCGTAACGTTCCGGGAGTTATGTGATTTTTAGAACGAGATCGCGCGCACGCGAGCAGGAATCCATGATACATATTGTTGCACATACGCGGATCGGATTGTAAAAGTTACGTCGTTGCTTACGTCGAGATGACGCAATAAGCGCGACACTAAAAAATCAAATCAGTGCAACTGTCATCGACTACAAATTAAAATTACTAATAGTTTTTGTGTTGCGAGTGTAACGAGAGCGCGAGCACCGTGCGTACGTAGGTACTTGAAAATGTTGACGGAAAAAATGTGGACAGTTAAATATTTAACTTAAGCTAAGCCTCTCTCTTCGTTCTCTTTTTGTGGTTTTTTAATTAATACTTTCACACGTTGAAACGAAGTTTCAGTGATTGGACAAGTACCACTGGCCGGATAATTATTAAAAAAAATAATTATAACAAAATTTTCATATACGTGTAGAAAAAAGCTAGAAATGTCGAAGAGAATTGTTTGATATTTACATATCTGATATTATTTCTTTAATAAAAATTACAATTATTTCTTTAATAAAAGAGATAATTATATTCATTAATCCGTTCGGTCATTGGGACCTTATAACACATGTACATATATGCTCACCGTCGGTACAAATTAAATACTGATTCGAAGTAAGAAGATAAAACACAAAGTAAGAAGATAAAAACGAAAGAAACGAAAAGAGAGTAAGAGAGGGGTGATGTAAAGATTCAAAGAACTCGATTCTTGATTTGGAAGATTAGAGGGCTGCTCTTCAAAGAGAAAATGCGTGGTATTCAAGTTGAAATAATGCCGATTCGGCGGGCTATATATTTTCCGCGGTCTTTTTTAAGCCGCGCTTCTTTCCACGTCTGATTTCCGCACGTGGCGCGAGGCATATAATTGCACACCGCCGCCCTTCATACGTAATCTGGTCCCGGGCGCGCTGTTATCGCGGCGTAACACCGTAATTTCAATCCTCGCGAATATATCATTTCGTTCTGGCCTCAGTTTAATACGGAACCAAAGAGGGCGGGCACGGTAGCGCACGCGTTTGCCAACGTGCGCGTGCATTGCTACGGCGTGTTGTGCGAGCGATATACGTATAAACGTGATAGGTAGACACACCGAGCTGCGATGCTGCTGCTCTAACGCTCGCTCTAGCGCCCTACGGTGTCCGTATGGAATATTGAAAATCGATTAGGGTATCAGCTCCCATCAAATAAATATGTCGGCGCGTCCTATCTCTCGTCTGTCCTCGTCTCGTCGTCGTATACCTTCAGCGTGTTCGTACGCGCATTTGTCTCCCGTACAACTGTCGACTTTCTCTGAAAGAGCCTCATATCGATCGAAGCACGTTCATTCTTATGCCGTTATATGTTAACTTGGAAATTGAAACTGGAATGAGCGCGAATCTGCAATAAAAGCTCCGAGTCTCGAGCGAGAATTAAGTCTCTATCAGTTTTCACGCACGATATAAACTCGATTGCTAACAGATAGATAGAGAAAGAGAGAAAAAGAGAGAGAGAGAGACAAGTCTTGAATAATTACAAGAATTTCATACGGTTCACGCACACACAAGAAATACACGCAACAAGAAATCCTCGAAATAATTTGCTAGAAAAAAATTATAAAAGGACACTAGCTTGTACGGATAATTATAGGATGATATATATAAGATCTGGACACATTTATTAAAGAAATAATTATAACAAAGTATTTATATTATGAACAGTTAGAAATTATAATACTTAGATCTTTGTTAGAAAAATACTTGAAACATTGAGAATTGTTATATTTAATATTCATATATTTAACAATTATTTCTTCAACAAATGTCCAGCCATTTGTACAAGTTCGGTCATTGGGTCAGTTATATCTTATCAATTTTTGGTTTTACGACCGTGGCAAGTGTGCGCCGAGCGCTAAATTCCACGTCGCTTACGGTATGTGATTTACTGAGAGAGAGAGAGAGAGAGAGAGAGAAGGCCCAATAGGATTCTTCACAGCCTCCTGTAAATCTCCCTAATGAAAGTCTCCGAGGGAGGTTCCTGCAAGATCGTATTAAACCTGGAAAGCTCTCCTAAAGGACCTATCCGGCAACTCTTGCGAGACATCGCGTACGAGAACGTCTCTCAGAGAAAGAGAGTCACAGTGCTCTTAAAAAAAAAAAAAAAAAAAAAAAAAAAAGTACAGCTTCGCGTATTCTTGGAGATGTTGGCGCGACGTTGTTCGCCAAAATTTGACAAGTAAATTTATACACCGTGTACAATTTTACCGCGAAAAATAACGCAAATTAACAAAGAGAAAAAAAACATTCTGCAATTCGTACAAATATACTCGCGCGTTTCTCTCTCTCGTGGAAATCTCATCTCGCTTTAAAAACAACAACAGGAATTGAAAATACCAACAAACCGAAAATATCTAAAAGTAAAAATTTTCTCACGCGAATTTTTTTGACACTGATAAAATGAAACACTGCTGGAAGAAAAAAAAAAGAAACTAAAACAAAACACAATCAAAATAAACGTCAAAATATAGCAACGCGCTCGCATTTAATTTGAAAAGGTTTTTAACTTCAAATTTTGTTTAAATTTAGCAATTATATTGCTAGAGTTGCACAACACACACACACACACACACAACCGAGAGGAGGAAGGAAAGGAAAAAAAACGTAGAAATAAAACGCGGGACAAAGAGCCGCGGAATAAAGACCGTACGGGATGGGCGAGTAGGGTGAACTAATCGATAGCGAGCTGCTGCTCGCGCGCGGATAGATATAGGGCAGAGTAAACGAACTTACTCGACCTAACGAAACATTATTACGCGCCCCAATGAATTCGATCAGTTTCCGACATTGCATAAGCCGTCAACGCCAGAAGAACGGCGCGGACAGAATCCTGTCGGCGCGGCGCGACGGAGAGAAAACCCGGGGCCCGACCTCCGAGAGAAGAGAAACGCGCGAGTTATCGATGATTCAGAACGCGCGCGCGCGCCGGTCAGCCGGCGTGTTTTGAACGAACAAATGCAGATACACACCGCTTGATGAGAACAGATGGGTTCCATATGGACTTGCATACGCAGTTGCAATTCAGTTCACGCATGAAGCTGGGTCGGGAGTATCGGGAGTCCTTCGCGCGCGCGCACGCGTGCTCGCTTCCTTTATGACGCTTGTAATCGCGCGTCGTTACGAGCAATAAATTCAGTTGTCACACTCATAACCGCTCGTAAAAAGATATACGCGCCAGGTACACGCGCGCGCGTGTGTACGCATCTTATACATTATTACTTATCACTCGTTCGAATTTTTATTGCCCTCCCTTCCCGAATTAACAGTCCGTTTTTCACGACCGAGTTATCAATTCCGCTCTACATACTACATTCGATGTGATTTATTAAAAACATGTTTTCAATTTCAAAGTGCGTATGTAATGTTGTTTTTATATCGGCTTCGTTTGGGAGATTATACGATCTCCGAGATGAATATGGATATACATATGTATATATCTCTAACTCAAGCATCTGAAATGAATGCTTGCGATTTACGACGAAACGACAACGGAGATTTACGAAAACAATAGAAAAAGATCGCACATCGAGAGAGAGAGAGAGAGAGAGAGACAGAAATTCTGAATGCAACAACATTCCTGACGTACAATGCGCGCTCGGCAAGAAATTAATCTTTCGCGTACAAAGCTCTTAAATCGTTTTAAAAACACATCTCTGTTTCCCGGAAAACATAAGATACGCCGCCGGGGTCTTCCTTGCTTTTGTGCCCGCTCGCACCTCGGTCGTTGCGGTTTCACAGGCGGCTTACGCCGCTATTCTCATATTCCCAAATCCGTGTATGCGATGCGGTTGAATTTCAAACTGACCGCTGACAAGCCCGCCCTTTGTTTCGCGCCTCGCATTACACTATCACACTACGCGCATTAACCGGTTCATTGTTTTTATCGTCGAGTCTGTACAGCTATGACGCGAATGCCAACTCGACACACACACGGGCACACGTTCCGCCCTTCCATCTATTTATGCCTCGGTTAATACAAGATTTATACGCCGACAAGTCCGCCGACATACAAAAACCTTGGGTGGTCCACTCAACTCCCGGTTATCTTACGCAACCGCGAGTTATTTTTGACCGCAAGAAAGGATGTTCCACAAAAAAAAAAAAAAAAAAAAAAAAAAAAAAAAAAAAAAAAAAAAAAAAACGAGAAAAAAAGCCGTTGCCGAGAGGCAGCGACGACGACGCTCGCATCAAGCGATGCATGTTTTCTTAGATGACGTTCCTCTAAGCGGAGCGATCTTTCTCATGCGGCGGAATTCAGGTCACTTGAAGTGTAATTAAAATTTAATTAATAAACAACAAAGTTCTCTCTCCTAAGTATTTTTAATTTTCTCTCTCTTCTCTTTCTCTCTCTCTCTCTCTCTCTTTCGCTCTACAAGAGAAAAAAAGATGCAACTACATGTAAAGCCACATCAGTGCGTGAAACATGTAGTTTTTTTTTCACACACTTTTAATTAAAAGAATAGAACAACTCTCACGTCACTTCCTCAAGCGCGCAAATACACTCAAGTGTCCGTTTAAAGGTCGCGCGCGTAAATCGACTTATCCCTTCCGCGGTATCAATTAAAATAAAATATTTGATCGGTCGTTGGGACAATTAACGTGGCCGTGGAACGATTACGAGAACACGTACGGGCGCCAGTGGACCCGGGAGAAGCTAATGGAGTTTCAAAGTCGTTAGCCCGATCGCGTTTGTTCGTATTTCCAGGCTAGCGTTGGCGAGCGAGCGCGAAGCTCGCTTAGGTCTCTCCTCCGCCCACTTTGAAAGGTGATAGGTGACAATTTGAAGGCAAGGCGAGGCGAGGCGGTACGACGAGGCGAGGAGAGATGAGACGGCTCGACTTCTCGCCGGCTCCTGGGAGACTCTTCAATTTCACGAAGAAGGCCGGAAGTATATCACTCAGCGGCCGGACATATTGACACTTCGCCCCCGAGCAAGCTTGAGCTACGGCATGCCTTATTAAACCTCCCCGGCTAAATTATAGCAAGCACCATTCACCGCCAGCGTGGCGCGTACTATCCGCTCCGCACTATTCTCTATATCTCTCTGGCTTTTCCTCTCTCCTCCGGTCTTCATCGAACCTTGTCTCATCTCTGATAGATCGCGCCTGACTTTACATGTCTGAATACCCCGCCGCTTGTATCAAGAATAACGATCTCTCTCCGCGGCGAGGACATATTACTCTTCGTATTACTTTTTTTTCTTTTTTTTTTTCAAAAGACGGGAAGTGTAAAACTTGCAAGAAATTACAATTACTTCGCTGTACATTCTGCATTACTGCACGGTGCTGTTTAAATTATATTACAACGCAAATGCAATATAGAAAATTTTTAGTACATAAAGTATTTAATATTTTTTAGTAAATTTTTAGTGTATAATAAGTCACACACGCATATGAGTAAAATTCACGGAATTAATGCGTAAGATGCCGGCAACAAGACTTTTCCATATTCGAAATTACATAATTATTCTCTCTCGATGAAAGAACTCTTTTATAGAAGGAGCTCTCCGATATTATAGCACGTGGTAAAAGCTCTTAACCAGGCCACATTCGCGATAGTGCGTGCAACAACCGCGTGTACGTGTGCGCACACCGACGTGCGTTGTATCGTTAAAGGGTTAAACCACAGCATTTGTGCTTCTTGCGCTCACTTATTATACGGTTTTGTAACTGCGTTACTCCCGTTAATTAAATATCAATTTATATAACCGTGGCGAATTTTTCAGATGTATAATCTCAAAAATTTGCTCTCTTATAAATAGAAATGGTTTTGAATTTTTACAATTTTATCAAATATATGGCGCAGTGTAAAATGTAACGGTGTAGCGAAAATCCGGAAAAAAAATCTTGAATTGAAAACAAATCGCAAATTTTCACGAATACTTTAAATGTGACGAATTTACGTTCTCTTAATCTCTTCTATATTAATTTTACGCTTATTAATATCACGACCGTTGGTCGCGGTGATAAAGATATCAGGTCCGCGCCTGTTCCGTATTATGAAAGCCCACGAGAAAGAGGAAAAAAGAGAAACAGAGAGAGAGAGAGAGAGAGAGAGAAAGAGGAAGAGAAAAAAGACCATTTTTCTATTATACCTTAATAAACGGCACAGGCGCGAGCTAAGTGGCACTCTCGAAACGAAGCTCTCTATTAACCTATTAACCGGGGCAGAGAAACGCTATTGCTCCGAATTATCCGAATGTAATTGTCGATGGGAGAAAAAATTTTACTCCTTCTCTTTTGCCGAGTAGAATTCAATTAGACGATATATACACGCAACAACATTTTTTTTTTTTTTTTTTTTTTTTTTTTTTTTTTTTGCGCAACTACCACAATTCGATTGCCGCGCGATTGCTCGATTTCGGAAACTATCCCGCAGACAATATTTCATCGAATAACATTAATCCGTTTATCGTAATTAACATTTCGGTGGTTAGAGGCGTGTGATTAATATGAACTTTAGCATTTAGTCACAAGCGCGCGCGCGCCTGCGTTCCCACGTGCGCCAAATAGCGTTCACAACGCCCAGTAACTCGACATGGTTGCCCTGGTGAATGCTAAAGGTCATCGTGTAGTAACTAATTCTGTAGTACAATAATTATAATGCTTTTGTTTGGCTAAATACACACACACACACACACACACACACAATTATTATCGCGGAATTTAATATACAATTATTATCACGGAATTTAATTTATTACGTTTCACTATTCAAATTTTAAACTACGGCGTTGTGGTGTTGGTTTGTGAATTATTTATCTTCTAAAATTAAACAATACAGGAGAACGGATAAATTTTATACGGAGGAGAGAAACGTGGTGTAGACTTCGCGCAAAACGCGCGGCAAACGCATAATTCGACGCGTCCCTGCGCATAATAGCCCGGGATCGTTAAGCGCTGACCTGTAATTATCATACGCGCACGATGGCCCCGTTTATCCCGTTTATCCCGTTTATTTATAATACCCGCAGGATCGCAGAAGTGGTACCGCGATGAATTTCAAGGGTCGTGCGCGCGCTCGGTTTTCGAGCACGTCGCGTTAAGTTTCGGACTCGCAATCGCGCAACTGGAACAACTTCCACCACGAACCCTACCATGCTGCGGGCGCCGTTACCAATCGTCCGCTCAGCGCCGCGCCGTTATTATTTTAGGACGATGAGAGAAAGAGAGAGAGAGAGAGAGAAGCCCGGAAGGCGCGACCTTAAGATTATCCAATCGAAAGTTTCTACGGCTTCCGACACGTGCCAATACGGCGTACTGCGTCGATCCGATATTCCGATCGACGATGTTTTTTTTTTTTCGCATAACATGAAGACACGACGAGGAAGTGAATTGCAAAACTATTTTATCTTTTAAACAATATCGAAATAACACTCTGATGGTTTTCAAAAAAAAGAGAAACGATGCAGTCTTTAAAAGAGCGTTGGATGTACGCGTCCATAGTATTTTTTTTTTTTTTTTCAAGTGCAAATTAAGTGGCGATTGACAAGTATTTGAAACGATAGACAGTAGGATCGCATTGCTCGTTGACAAGTTTTGTTCTTTGGAGAAACAAGCAGCAAACGCTGGCTCGTCGCATCACACGTAAACCAGCAATTCGAAACCCAACTCCGTAAATTTCGGTCATCGCAACGGTTGAAGTTTGAGCGCTGGTGCGCTGTCAAAGATCACCGCGAGAGCGTCTACTTTGGCGAGTTCTGTCACACAAACACCACGTGCGATAATGAGCCAGCGTTTGACATTTGTTCCTTGTGAAGGACGAAACTTGTCAACGACATCAGCAAATACGATACTACTGTGTTTGCTATCTACGCGTTGTTTCGGATGTTGCCAGTCGTTTGTTCTAATCCACACGTTAATTCGAAGAAATTTTAATAATTAGAAAAACCACATCGAGTTCGCGTAGAAAAATCCCTTTCAAATCTTCTTTTGAAGTAGTTCGAAAAAAAATCCTCCCAAAAGACGGAAGAAACATCAAGAGGGCCCAAATTTATTTTTCAATTAACGTGTAAAAGTAATTAAAAAAAAAAATTATCTCAAATAATATAATCCTCGTTTCAGCGAAAATAATACGCGCAGGGATCAAGTTTCTCTTATATTTTATAATATAATAATTATATTTGTATATTCTTTTCGCGTGGAGAAAAGAATTCAATTGGATCTTTCACAATAAGATTTATAAAGGCGAGACAATAATCGCTTTCAAAAGAAAGAGAGAGAGAGAGAGAGCGAGACAAAATAGCCTTTCACGCAGTTAACTTCAAGTAGCGGATTGAAATGAATCTCGCAGTCTCGCCGAAGGAGCATTTATAGATAAATCCGAGTTGTTGCGCGCGATCAATTATGAACGAAAGCCGGGCATTTCTCTCTCCTAAGAGATCCAGGCGGCTAACCGCCTCAATTTTCAGATGACCGGGTTTACAGTTTATATACACAAGAAGTGTAATAACTCTCGCGCAAATTATCGGCGTTAATAATCAGCGCGTTTACGTAAAAGCGCTTCATTTTGTATTTCGGACCGCGATATTGTACCTAAAACATATATATATATATACAACCACGAAGCAAAATTCTGCGTGGAAAATGGATACGTCCGACAGCGCGCTACTTGAACGTGCGTTACACACACGTCAGGCGGATGTGTGTATAACAACTGCGATAATAACTCACGCGGTATAAATTACACACCCGGGAGAGACCAGGGAAATTGGGTGTCTCGTAAATATCGCGCGTATAATCAAAAACGGACTTTTTTTTTTTTTTTTTTTTTTTTTTGTTTAGTTTTTGGTTTTTTTTTTTATCATTAACCCGATCGCGATAAATCCGTCGCTAATTCGCGCGTTATCTCTGCGTTTGTATGCGTGAGAAAAACGATTCTCTCGACGTTTACTCTCTTACACAAATTTCCGACGTGATTTCTGGAATTGCTTCGGAACGATTGGTTGTAATAAAGTCGCAAAGAGAGTGCGCGGCACTCTGTGTATAATTTACTTGACGAGAGCCATCCTCCTCTGCGATGTTCGGCCTCCGTCGTCGGCGAAGACAGGCGTTTAATCATCGGCACAACCGATAACGGCATGCCCATATTAGCGATCCGAGGCCGACGTAATTATTGCACACGAACCCGCACATTATCCCGCGAGTGAAATCACGACGATTTTCAAGCGGGACGGGCGGCATCATGCACGAAGAGGAAGGAAAACAGACGTGACGGGGAAATCTAACGGCGGACACAACAACGAGCGCGCACTCCGGGTTTGAGCTCCGTTGTTGCAAACGATCTTTAACGTACCCGCAAATTAGCGCGAATCCACGCGACACGCAATTCCAATTCCCGATATACACCGTAATTCTGTTAGATTCTCTCATACACAGATCCAGAGCGCTAATTACCGCGCGCGCGTTTGCTCGCGCGTTTAACTCCCCCAACGATGTTGTCCCCCCGGTAAAACCCGATAATCTTGCGAACAGATAATTGCGATATCACTGCGTCAAGAAGTCAACGGCGCGTTGTTTTAACCTCTCCTCTCTTCGTGTTCCTACAGAATTCAGATAAAGCTGCGAGTTCACATACAACTTTCCGAGTTGCGATTACGAAGATCAAGAGTGTTTCGGATAAATTTGCGTGCAAAAAAAAACAGAATTATATTTGAATATTTTCTTATAAAAACGTATTAGCACACATACGCACATCTAAAATTAATTTTATTGAAATTAGAAAAGTAATAAGAATATATTTTAAAAAGAGGCTTTATTCAAAGTCCAATCTTCGGCCCCCCCAAAAAATGATAATTAATCTTCAGAAGAAAGAACTTTTAAATTAATAGAAAGAACCTTTCAAGTTATTACACGAATATCTGAAGATGACTTCGAACAATACAAACCGAAACGTCCTAAAAATAATGTATATCTATTAATTTCGCAAATACACACACACCCTGCATTACGGTTTATAATACACATATAAATTTTAATTTTCTTACCCTGAATATATGGATCGGTAATACGCGACTAATTATTTTTATTAAAACTGTTATGAGTTCTTCGATTGTACTGCTGCTCGCGTCTCTTTAACTTTACAAGCGATTTTCTTAAATCGATCGGACAACAAACATCACCGCGTGATAATTTCATTTCCAATTCTTGTAATGTCCTTTCTCTCTTTTTCTCGAGGATTATCCCCAAAACCCATTTCTGTAAATTACACATACTTTTGGCCGGTTAAGTCGCGACGTCGCGTTGTTAGCCATAACTTTTAACGAAGCACTTCCGGACATGCACCGCGCGCTAGTCGAACTTCTCTGACTTATCTCGCCTAAAGTCTTAAGCTTTAAAGCCGCCGTACCGGTTTGCCTAGGTACTTCAAAGACACCCTGTATCTCCCGAACAACCGGTGGTGGCTCAGCATAATAGACACTTTAGACATGTGCCTGAGGGGGTTGGCTCTCGTAAGGACGTGCTTGAGTGTCAAAGGCTATGTGTCTACGTATGTGCCTGTGTAAAAAAATATCTGAAGAGATAAAATTTATTTTTTTATATAACAAATGTTACGATTCTATTTTTCGATTTGTATTTTAAATGTTGTTTTCGCGTGTGTGTGTATGTGTGTGTTTTCGCACAGGCGCATATCGTGTATTAAATTGTCGCTAACATGTTCTTAAAATACCGCGTCAATATTCTCTCTTTATATTTGTCAAAGAATACGATGGTGTCTCTCGAACAAAATATTGTAACAATTTGGGGGTATTTCGGGGGTATACTCTCTCTTACAGAGAGAGAGAGAGAGAGAGAGAGAGAGAGAAACGCAAAACTCGCGCTGTCGGTCGAAGAAAATAAAAGAACATGGACAATGAATACAGTAGCCGACAGGCGGGGGTCTTAATAAACCTCGCCGTTCTCCGCGCGTTCATCCCTGAAATCTTTCCCGCGAAATATTTCTATTGTACATTATTATCGCGCCTACGCGGAGCTCTCAACGTCGGACACGCGCGCGCGTTTCGCGTAATATCCAGAGACGCCCTTTAGCGAAATAGCGATATGCTTTATGGTGGCCCGTAACATTTATCACGACCCGAGCCGAAGAGCGAAAGAGCGCGAGTAAATTAAAGGAGAGGAGGGTCGAGCGCGGGACGAAAGAGAGGCGGGTTATGTCCTCATAACTTGACATAACCGTACGCCGACGTTATACGTATGCTAAACTAGAAACTGAGATAAAAAGAGAGAGAGAGAGAGAGAGAGCACCGGCGACCAAACTACCGTTCATCTCCGCGCGCGCGTTTCCGCTTCTCGTCCCGCAAAACTCCCGGCCCGGGGGTTAAACGTCGAATTTCGTTCCCGCATTTTTGGTCCTCTTTTGGTAGGTACTCTCGAAATATCCACGTAATAACATCGTCGAATACAAACGACAGTTTCGCGAAACTGGAACAACATTCGCAAATGCGGAACGTGGAAGATTCTAATTCACGCGCGGGGGAGGAAAAAATTTCGCAAAAATTCGAGACGCGAGGAAAAAATTTTTTCGAAATACGATGCTTCAAACTCGAAACACACGAGAACCAGAGTTTTCATCAGTCTCGTCACGTTACACGAAAGTCATCTGTTCCCCGGGATAAAACCCGGAGCAAGCCTGACTGTTACAGGCCGATTGTTTCTGAAACGCGGACGATCAATCCGTCCGTAAAGCGCGCACTTGGCGCGCGATTCACTCTCATCTCTACCCCCTCGCGCGTTTATATCCCCGGATTGTATATATAAGTGCAGTCATCGAGTCCCGTCGGTTCGATGGAATGTTTGTTGCCGGGCGATTACAGCGCTCGTCAATGCCGTATTTCCACGGCGCGACGCGACGCGACGAGCCGTGCGCTCAACACTGCACTCCGCTGCACCCAGCGCGCAGGGGTGGTATAAAATTTATCCTGGACAACAGCTGTCGAGTCACCTGTTCAAACAGCCGCGTTACGTGGCTCGGAGCTATCACTAATCCACGTCGACAGTCCAGGCCAGGTGAGAATGGCTCTTCGTGTTGTTGCGCACACTTTGTTCGAGTTGTTAAAAGTCAAAAGTCTCTATTCACTAAGTCTAGAGAGAACCGACAGTTCTCTAAACACGTCGAGGTTCGCGTGTGTGATACTTTCTAAAGTATCCAAATATTTATCGTTACATTATAAATTGTATGATTGTCAGATACTAATAACACTTGAAATAATTGTCGCATTTTTTTTCTCTGGCTACACCGTCTCGATGTATTTCTTTTCCTCCCCAAAACAAATGTTTTTTCCACTTGCATTTCTAAAGTCTAATTCATCAAATATCATTTTTTTCACTTAACTATGTAGTTGAATAATTATTCGCATCTCGTTACGCAATTTGTTACGTGAGAATCGGAGCGTTTGAGGCTAAATGTGAGCCGCGAAAAAATTTGTCGCGAGAAAAAAAGACGATTTAAAAATTACACGTACATTTCTTTCGAAGACGACTCGTAAAAACGCAATGATAAGTGATCGCGTCTCGATATCGAAACATATATATTATATATCGATTTATCCACAAAATCAACACGGGAATCGCGGGAGCAAAGGAGGATTATAACATGTATATTCCCGGCCAATCTTTCTCATCGTCAAAATCTGGATTGCGTCGATGTAGCGCGCCGTTGGCGGGCGGTTATTATCAGCTGGCAACACGTGCTGGGGCCACGTGCATGAGCAGATGGTACAGAGCTACACCTTGCTGCCCTCACATGCAACGCTTTACCTCGACTGTTAATAGCCGACGAATGCTGCGGGTGTCCGAGAAGTAACGTGGCGGTCGGCAGCTGTCGCGTTTCGCGCCGATGAAGCGCGACAGAAAAGTCGTTCGATGGTCTCAAATCAACCAACCGCGAAACTATGTCTTTTGACAGAATATGCTTGCAAATTGCTGGGAATTATCGCGCGAGTGTGTGTGCAGAAAATATTCGGCTTTAATCAAGCGTGAACGGCAACGTCTGAGTAATTTTTTTTATAATTTTCGTAAGGAATTTTATATTAGAGTTTTGTTTCTTTTTTTTTTTTTACCGAGATATATCGGTTGAGAGAAGCGCGTCTTAGGTAAGTGAGGAAAAGTGTAAGAGTCTTTTCCTTACTCCCGAGAACGAGAAGCACTCAGATCCGTGATATATCGCGTCAATGTACCGTGGCGGAAGTGCATTTTCGTATCAGCCGTCAATATCCGATTCGATTACATCAACTGGGCCAGTCGGCGAATCAGTGGCGGCAGCGGCGGCGAAGATTCGCGTGTTTCTTTTTTATCAATCACGTGGAAAATTTGACGAGGCTCGCGGAGAAACGAGAGACTTCAAAAAAAGCGGGAGGAAAAAAGGGATAAAAACGGCGCGATATACTATACGGCATGCGCATACACGACCGACACCGAGTAGTCGAAACTGGGTCTCCGATAGCGATATACTCTATCTATCTCCCCCTGTTCTTTCTCTCGTTCTCGCGAGAAAGTCAATTTTCGTTACAGCCGACTGGGCACGGCTCGATAGCCGAGGGTGAAACGAGTCGGAGATGAACGAGAGGGGTTGGTTGGAGAAAACGATAAGATAGAGAGAAAGAGAGAGAGTGGGACAAGAGAGAGAGAGAGAGAGAGAGAGAGAGAGAAAGAGAGGAGCGTGCAAAAGACGGAGACGAAGCATGCCAACTCGCGTGAGCAAGAATCATAACTTTTACCTCTAGGCGGAGGTCGGTGTGCAGGCGGGTTAATTAAATTCGCTCGATTAATTAGGTTATTTGTCGACTGCACCGACCGATTTGGGAATTAATACGCGCGCGCGGAGATGCCGTGTTGTAATAAAATGGCAAAACCTGTAAAGAGTAAGTCGGGATGGAGGAACGCGCCGCGCGCGAGTGACAGATGTAACACGCGATTTGCACATTTGCCCGTTGGCGCATAAATTCGAGAGAATACGACGGCGACAAGAGTCGAATGGTACGGAAAAATCCGCGTGCATCGCCTTTTCCATATCTGCGACCGTAAAGATCTTCTCGATTTGACAAATGACGTTACGCACTATATATTCTGTTTGTTTTTATATCCTTAAAATTTCGCTGAATATATAAAATAAATACAAACCATATTCGCGCGCGTATTATATTTGTGAAATTAATTACTAATTAATTAATTTAATTAATATTTTTTTTTTTATATGAGATACGTCGCTCGTTTGATAAGGGTAATTTCGATTCCCGACGAAATCTCATTTAGACGCGGGTTGACAGTTCAAGCTCAAAATGTGTTCTTCCACACTGACTCTTGTCTTTATACAAGCTGATGGACAAACGCGACTAGGCGTCGGTGCGCGACTTTAGCTCACAATGATATCATTCCGCAGAAACGATAGCGTGCCGGCGCACCCTAAACTTAAATGAAAATTGACTTCTCTCGACGACGTCGCGGGAACACCCTCTCGGCCAACACGACGCCACTCTCTCTCTTTCTCTCTCTCTCTCTCTCTCTCTTTTTCCGGGAGGGGAAGGAGAAGAAAGGGGATAGTTACATCAGGCGGATGATTATGTGCGCGTGCGTGTGTATAGTAGAGTATACGACGACTCCATAGATATAATTACCGTCATTAGCGCCGGGAAAGCTCCGCGATACCCGAAATCGTCTTGAGCTCGCCGCGTAAACGGGCGAGTTCTCGTAATCTGCAATTAAAGCGGGACGCGCGAGCGCGATAGCTTTTAAATGATGCCGCGCTGATTAGAAAGAGCGTCTCATGTACGAGCGTCCCGTGTTTCGCGATATTCCGCACTCGCATTAAGGAATTAGACCGAGTCTATTTGATTTCGCGCTTTTGCGAAAGCACCTCGTTAAATATTAGCCTATTTGCTACCGGTGTGGCTAAAAGTGTTGCGACAAAGGCTAACGTTTGCCTTTTATTCGATCGTCTCTTTCGCTCTCTCTGCTTTACTAATTAATTTCAGTCGGTTCGGCGAAAAAAGAACCAACTCCCATAAAGATTAATTGATGACGGTAAAACATATTAGACTTAGGATATTAGAGTATAAATGTGATACAAAGCGATTGTATATATATATATATAAGCTCTCGAAATAATAGCTTTTTGCAAGAAAATTACGATAATTATTAAAATCTCTTACTTATGTATTAAATTAAATCGAAACGTAATCATATCTCTCCGATTAATTTTTATGCAATTTTAATAATACGCACGCGATATATATATATATATATTTATGCATACATGTATGCAACATTATAATGCATTAAAATTAATAACTGGAGAAGAATCATTTTATCCTTTTAATTATAACATTTCTCCATTTTGCTAATTAATTTTTATGCAAGATTAAAACTGCGATAATTTAACGAACGACCGATAACGAGTTCGCCTTTGTATATGTACAAACGCGTGTTTTACTCTCCCTCGCGCGCGTTGTTAAAAAGCCGCTTATCTCATCCGCATGCGGATGTGTACGTACGTTATTTGTCGTGCGCGCAAAATGACGTGACATTAACGCGCGTTTAAAAATTTATTTAAACGCGCCACGCACATCTATGTGCGCACCTTTGTGTTCGCGCGCGCGCGCAAACGCCGTAATCCGCAATTAAAGCAGCTCGTAACTTTTAAACGTTTGGATAACGCAGCGAGAGCTTCTTCGTCGATGCGTTTACCTGCGACTCGATTCGGAAGCGGATCGCGAGAGAGATCCTTTACGGGATTTCAGAATCTCTCGGTTAGGAATTTAATGGGCTTAGAATCCATATCATCGTGTCACTCCGTTTAAAAAATAGCGGAACATCAATTTGTCTTTCGCGTATTTGACCGAGCGCGACTTTTCCGACGCGACGGTGAAACTCACGTGCGTGCTTTGGAGGCAAAACTATATAATTACATAATAATATTGCCGTATAATTGCTTCTTCCCTGAGGTAACATACATTTTTCGAAAAAATAGCAAAGAGACGGAGACTAACGCGCACACAAAGGAGAGGCCATCTTGATAATCTAACGAGACGCCGCCCCGGAAAATCGGATCACGGTAAGTTCGTTAGGAAAGTAAAGAAATTAATACGCGCGGTATTACAAAAAAAAAAAAAAAAAAAAAAGAAAGAAACAAACAGTGTGTCCGCGCGCTACGGTCTGGGGCGAGTCACGGGCGTTTTCGACGAGCGTTTTAGATCGAAGTGCGGCCGACCTGGCAATAAACAATTACTTAAGGCACTGTTACGCGCGGCACACCCACGCATTAGCCGGAGTAGAACGCCGCACCCATCCGCGTGGGTTGGGCTCGGGGTCTCTCTCTCCATTAGTATATACGTCCCACCTTTCACGTGATGCGTGTTCGTAGCGGCGTGCGCGCGCGTGTGTGTACACACGACTACATGTTCACGACACTACGTGTGGGTCTTCGATTATACCCGGGGACTTAGTGGCGCGTCTCCGCTCATCGCCTCGTCCGCTCCTCTTCCGAGGATCATCGCAAGGATACGTCGCGTGCGAGTATCCTTGCGATGATCCTCGCTGCGAGGTTCGTCGCCGATGACGGATCGCCGCTCCGGCATAGTCGGGCTATATGACTGTCGAATCTGCTGCCGTCGACAGATGGTTTATTGGATTTGAGGATCGCGCGCAGACCTCGATTGTGTATATATATATATATATATATATATATATATATATATATATATATAT
>QVOB01018095.1:0-11934 GCA_014839585.1 Pseudomyrmex concolor | reverse complement strand
TTTTGCAAAGATATTAATATCTGTGCATCTTAGACAAGCGACATAAATAAAATTTGCCTCGTGAAACGAAAGCTTTTTGTATAGCGCGTTCAGTGAGACATCGATTTCTTTTGGTGTCGTATCGACGTCATAAACTTGCAATTCGAGATATCCTTACCGATATACATATATATATATATATATTTGATAAAGAATTATTAGACTTATTAGACTTAAATAAAGAATCTATATAAGAATCGTTCGCTAATGACAAGTGTAGGTCAGTGGAACACTCGGGTCTTTAAGTATGTTGTACTTGATCGCGCGATCTTGTACTATACTATAGTTTATGTACATGTATATCGCGACGCGCGATAACAGTAAAAATGAGAAAAATGCTACAAAGCGATACCGCGGTCTGTTTTTTTCAAAAAAAATGTTATCAACTATCGTGCAACACTCGGTATATTCCCGTTCGCTCTGTTGCGTCTTCGCCGTATAATTAGAAACCACGGCAAATAGATTATGATATATATTGTGCTTTCACGCAATCGCGTTCGACGATGAGAAGGCGAAATCATCATCGAAGAATATCAATTTGTTTATGACGCAAATGCGATTAGAAATCGATTCAATTTTATGTAACGTTACACACGTAGCACTAAAGTAGACGTTACAATTAACGTTTTCGATCATTCATTTAAGAAAACAAATTACTTGCGATTCTGTATTTCGAGCAGTAGGTTTTGAAACGTAAACTCAAAAGTAGTTCAAAAACTACTTGGAATTGAAAGAAGTCGCATTAGATTCTTTTCTTATTTTTCAAAGACTTTTCTGCTATGATATTTCAAGTCACGAATTTCGAGACACCTTGTATATCTTTTCTCTTGATGACGTTTTTGTTATCGCATAAAAATAGTATAAACAAGATATATATGCTAAGAGAGTCTCACGTCTCGTTGAAGACAGAAACCACATGTAAGTAAGCGATGGATAAATAGAGAGAAGAAAACGCATGACTTTTATAGTCACATGTGTGCTTCCCGGTTGTTGAAAAGAATTAGAAAAAAAAATTTATTACAAGCCTCTTGAGAAAACGTTATCGCTAAATCACTGAAATATTTCACATACTCGATATTGTATGTATCTTGAGATACATATCTTACCTTGAATACATATAGCATACGTAACGCGTCGCACGGATACCAGTCGTGAATTAATTAAAACAGCTGACATTAACTTGAAAATTAAGTTTTGCAATTGTAATATATCGCATTCTGTAGAGAGTCGATCTCTCTTTAAACATTATATATCGAGACAATTATATATTTTTATATTAAAAAAAACTAAGACTCAAAATCCGACATTTTTGTAACATATGAAGCAGGTAATGAAAATATTTAATTGCAATATACTAATTAATTTTTCGAAAGTCATCGCACATTTTCGCCCTTAATGTGAAATTCTCACGACAATTAACCACTTAAAAATAATCTCTCTCTCTCTCTTAATTGTCGCACACCGCACTCTCGCGTTAATATTTTTTATTCAATATAAACGAGCGCATCAACCGCACATAATACACTTTATTGCTCTTTCTTTAGCTTCAGCAAGTACATTCTGACTTAACCAATTGGAATTCCAGACACGACACGTCTCGACGATATTTAATTCATTCCGTTATACTTTATTTATTTTTATTTAGTCTGTTTCAAGAGTAAATGAACAAGTATAACGATCTGGTAATCTAATATAATCGAGTATAATTTGAGCATCGTTGTTATTACACACTTTACGTCCTTATTTTTCATAATTCGCATTCTCGTGATAATTAATATAAAATGTAATATGATTAGTGTGTTATATCTATTAATGCGTGTGTATGCACACTTTGCTTATGTACATACATGCGTACGTGAACGCGTAATACGTTTGAAAATCCCACGTGTTTCATTTCGCTGACAAAACAGAAAAGTACGAAGCTAACTTTTAATTTGATACAAATTGCACAACGATTTAGTCGAGCGAATAATTTCAAACACGTGACTTAGGCAATTTAATTATCTTCCGATTGGCTGTGGGCAGTTACGGAGACGAGTTGTTTTTCTGTGAACCGTGAGAAATTTCGTGTGTGTTATCACGGAAAGATTCGAAAGAAATGAAACGAGTTAGCCGGGCCTTCTGAGGCACCAATAGCAATTGGAGAGGGGCGTCTATATAAATGGCCTACTCTCACTCCTTGTGGACCAGTCTTCAGGGTGCGTTGCTCTCTCGTGTACTTTCTTTTCGATACCCGCTCCGAACGCCGTGGCGGCTTCACGAATTTCTCCGTCGCTTCCTCTACAAAAGAAACCGTATAACGCGCACTAATAGAGGACGCATATTTCCGTAAAAAAAAAAAAAACAAACAAAACAATTTCGCAATCATGAGCACCAACATCCTCGTTAGGATCTGCGGGCCGAGGATCCTGCAATCCGTTATGATCGAGCAAAAGTCATGGATCGCTGTCGGCAGATGTTTTAGGTTGGTAAAAATAGAACTAATATAAAATCAGTCATTTGGATATTTTTTTGGAGATTTAATATGTAAGTTTTTGAGTCGATATTAATTAGCACGCGGAAACACATTACAGCACAAGCCGTTTATTATAAATTTAGATTTTAATTTATATAAAATATGTAAATTTATATAAATTTGTATAATATCGTATTTGTAATCAATTACAATTTGTGTAATATCGTATAAAAATCCAAATTAATTTATTTACATTTGGATCAAACGTAAATTTTAAAGTAGGTTTTGCGCTCAAAATACAAAATACGTGCTCGAACGAATATATAAGAGATATCTCAGGCGATGAAAATATAAGATGTAAATATATTGATTTGGAAGATATACAAAAGGTCGTGAAGACGCTCTTTTACTCGTCCAAATTGTCTACACGCGACGATGTCGGATTATTTATATATTTGTTTACATCTTCTTAAGCGCGTAGCGTGATTATCATATGGTAATGTGAGAATTTGGTGTAATTAAAATAATCATTTAATGTAGTAATAATTTTATAAATGAACTAAACTAGTATAAACTAGTATAAAACAACTAAACTAGTGTAAAATTACAAAATTGTTACGTATTAGGTCGTTAAATATAAAATAAATGTCATATAGATCAAATATTTAGATTAAATATAACTTAACAAATATATATTTGTAAAATATACATATATATATATATTTGTCAAGTTTTACACTTAATGACTCGATATTTTCTTTTTGACGTTTAAATGTCGAATCCCAGCATATAAGTAAAATTATACGTTGTTGAGCAATTAGATATATTTGAGCATCAAATAAATCACGTGCAATTAACGCAAGTGTACGTGAGCGACGTACGCGCGATCTTAACTATAGTTACATCTTTATCGTGTACATTAGAAGAGAAAGTTTCTGAATAAGTATCTTTTCACGAAAATAAAAAACGCAATGTAAAAAATTTGAGCGAACTCTTACTGAAAAAAAAAAAAAAAAATGAATCTCAATAATCGTACAACAATGTTTCATCAGCAATGCACACGTATTCGTTCGGAAAAATATCGCAATAAAACGGAGCCGAATGTTTGATAAGCAAATACGTCAGCTGGTTTTTTTATCAACCATCATTTTTTTTTTTTATTGTAAGCTATTGACAAACAATTTCGTTCGCGTCGAAGGACAATATATTTTTCGATAAATGTTTTCTCGAACTAGAGAAAGAGTAAGAATTTTATTAAAGAAAAAAGAGAGATACATTCAATTCTGTACCTATAAGAGAGAGGTCAAGGACGATATCGCCTCGAAGCAGGCGAGCTGCTTCGTTTCTTTATATTGTGTCTCTTATTTGACGCTCTTCAAGATTCGTTCGGCTCTAAATACTTTCCAAATTCACGTCGCAAAAATGTGACAAATTATATGTGAACAAAATTATATTTTTCATTCACACGCGAAAAACAGGTTTGTTACAAGAAAGGTTGTCTTAAGGTTTTAATTTCAATTTCAATTTTACGCTTGCAACGCGAGAAAAAATGATAGGTACACGTATGCACATTTGCGTGTGTGGATACAAAACGCAAGTATATAAGCAGATACGATTTTTTTGTTTTTTTTTTCGTGATATTCAGTTTATCGGTTTCTTCTCTGGACAAATGATGCGTTGAGATGTGTCAGCAGCACGTGATGCAGATAGTGTATATTTTTAGTCGTAGTAATAGTAGATTAAAAACAAAATACGAATCGAGCAAATGTCGCTGTTGTTGTAATACGATCACAAATGTACTTGCAATAATTCAGACAGGAAGTACATTAACCTCTATACATTTATTTTCATAATTTTTTTAGCACTTGGTTTTCCGTCGGCTACGTTAGTTATCAAGTCAATAGAGAAAATCATTTTTTATTAGAGACAGAAAAATATCGAGATCAATACTGGAAATCATTAACGCAAGATTAATCTCGACAATAAACGACCATTTAGATAATAACAAGAAAAAACAAAAAATTTGATTACCCGGTAATAAACAATGGAAGAAATAATCTCTTATCTATATATCGAAAACTCATCTATATGTTGTGATTCATACACACGTGCGCTTATTATTCCCGATCGTAATAAAGAGAACACACAGGTACTCGAAATTTACTCGAAAATAATACACTCGATGTGAGACGCACTCGAAAAAACAAAAAATAACATAGATTGTAAAATCACATCACGCGACTACCAAAAACACGAATGTGTTTTTGATACGTAATCATTAAAAAAGGTAATTGCACACGTACCAATTATTTGGCCTTGTCCAAAGTGAAAGTCGATAATTTTTCAGATCGAGTTTCTTTTCGCGCCTACTTACTTTTTACAAAATCGGCTCTTTCTCTTAATTGCAATAGACGCGCGCGACAAATTATTACGTTGCTTTAAATTAGATGCAAATTATTTCATTGAGAAGAAAGTTGTGTAATTTCAATGTATTAATCGTGTTTCTTTGAAAATTTCTACAAAAATATATACACGCGATTATTGTGCAACATGTGCAAAAATTAATTATTATCTTAGATTTGTTTATTTAGAATTTGTATTTTCAACGAAACAACATCTTCAACACCTCCGCAATTTACTTATCAGACGTTTGCCAAATACTTTTTCGACGGGATTTTCGATGGGATTCATCCGAAAGAAAAATCCCGACATTTGTCGGCGCCAATGCGCTCATTCCAATGCGCTGAGGAGAGTGCGATGCACGCGCGGCTCGCGTGTTCCGCGCGTGAAGCGTCGTGTGGGCGCGCACCTATCTTTTCTGCAGCACCAACACTACGAAAAGTTCTTTTTACCGCGTCGTCGCACGCATAGCGTCGTCCGTTGTTCGTGCTGATAGAGGACGGCGCCACGCGGTCACTTTTAAGTCTTTTCTACAACGAAAAACGTTTTAGACTCTTGTATCATACTTTTAAAGCGCCATAACAAAGTCAAAATTATTAATGTAGAATGAGGATTAGTAAAATAAGGACATTAAATCTGCCTTCCGCAATTGTTTCTATTGTAATTGTTTTATTTTCCAATATACATTTTTTTCTCACTCATACATGTATATCATATTTCATGTATATATCATATATATTTTATACATATATAATAATTACAAATGTTTATTAAAAAACAAAAATAATTTTTTCTTATTCGTCCATTCATTATTCGAACGAATACATTTTCGTTCTTCGTTTCAGCACCACAATGTCGCGCACTATACTGAAAGAATCGCCGAATGCGGCGTTTGACAAATCCATATTGAACAAGTATTTGGATCTGCCTCAGCCCGAAAATGCGATTCAAGCGAGATACATCTGGGTCGACGGTACCGGCGAAGGAATACGTAGCAAGACTAGAACTTTGGATTTTTTACCGAAACATCCTTCTGGTGAGTGAATCATAAACGCGCGCATATATGTTTATGTATGTGTTTATGTCTGTGTGTAAAATAATATGTAATTCTAGGATATCTCGATATTTTTCCTACATCAAACTTGATCATTTAATCTTTTTTTTTTTTTTTTTGCTGTTGTTGTCTAGAACTACCAACGTGGACGTACGACGGTAGCTCGACGTATCAGGCCGAGGGCACCAACAGTGAAATATACCTATTTCCCGTGGCCATTTACAAGGATCCTTTCCGTCGTGGCAACAACAAACTCGTGCTCTGCGACACTTATCTCAGCGACAAAGTTACACCGACGAAGTCGAACAAACGATTCCGCGCGAATCAAGTGATGGAGGCCGTCAAGGACGAAGATCCCTGGTTCGGTATCGAGCAGGAGTACACGCTCTTGGACTTTGATCAAAGGCCGCTCGGCTGGCCGAAGAACGGTTTTCCGGGTCCGCAAGGTCCGTATTTCTGCGGGGTCGGCGCCGACAAGGTGATCGGACGCGAGATCGTGGAGGCCCACTATAGAGCCTGTCTGTACGCCGGCGTGAAGATGGCGGGAACCAATGCCGAGGTCATGCCCTCGCAATGGGAATTCCAGGTGAGACACGCGGAGTCATTCAAAGTTGTTCTTTAAAAAAACATTTACATTACTGAAAAATTAAATATGTAAAAGCATATTTGCATATAACTTTAAATATGTAAAAGCATATTTACATATAAATTTATACATATCTATTTAAAAACATCATGTTTACACATCTATATTTATAAATATTGACTTTCTTATATTACGGATCCAGGTGGGACCGTGCGTGGGTATTAGCGCCGGAGACGATCTGTGGATCGCCCGATTCATTCTGCATTACATCGCCGAAGAGTACGGCGTGATCGTTACTCTGGATCCGAAACCGATGGAGGGTTCGTGGAACGGCGCCGGCGCGCACCACAACTTCTCGACGAAGCCGATGCGCGCGGAGAACGGTATCGCCGAGATCGAGAAGGCGATCGACAAGCTCAGCAAGCAACACCTCAGGCACATTCAAGCGTACGACCCGCGCGGAGGAAAGGACAACGAGCGCCGATTGACCGGCAAGTGCGAGACCAGCAACATTCACGATTTCAGCGCCGGCGTGGCGGACCGAACCGCAAGCATTCGAATTCCTCGCAGTGTCGCCGAGCAAAAGAAGGGCTATCTGGAGGACAGAAGACCCAGCAGCAACTGCGATCCCTACTCCGTGTGCGACGCTCTGATCCGCACCTGCGTGCTCAATGAATAAAATAAAAATGTTGCGCAAGGAAAGAAGATGTGAGAAACAGGGGCGCACGCACACGAAGACGAAGGGCATACTGTACAATCGACACGCACACATCCCCCCCTCCGCATACACCTGGAGCGTACAATTATTCGTAAAAAAAAAAAAAAAAAAAAAAAAAAAACAACGATAATATCAAATCTCGGATAATCGAGATAAAAACACACATGAATCAAAACGTTAAAAATTTATAATTTTCTATTTAAACAATCTAAACACACTAAGATCTTGTGTCTCTTATTGGTCATTTTTAATCTGCTAGTGTTTGGATAAAAACGCGCAAAATAACAGCAGAAGAACTTCAGATCAAGAGCAGATTTCACTCCGAGAATACCAGGGAATTGTACGAGACTAAACATACTATAAGTATATTCATACACACGGCTGTCTTTCGCTGTTCATGTTACGGCATTGCCGTCTAGACAGAAGAACAAACTGATACACTTGCGTAATTAGTTTTTATTTTAATAGTCTTAATTCCAAGCGCTTCAAATGTCGATAATACAATAACAAATGTCGTTGATATTCGTTGATGGAAAAGCGAATCCGACCGATACGCGATCTGCGTCCGCGTTATCCGGACTCTGAGTTTTACAATATGTTTGACGCGCACAAATGTGTTCGTCACAAATAAACGCAAAACAACGCGTTGTACGCGCGTGGGACGTGCACAAAAGAAAAGTTTTTTTTTTTCTAGCTGATTGAAACAGGAAGATCGTTCAGAATCCGTGTATGTACAGGAAATGTAAATTGGGAGAGTTGTTGTCGATAACAAATAGTACAATGCGAAAGTAGTATGTAAGAACGCATTCCTTAAAAAAAAAGCCAATTAAACAAGAGATGGTTTTTTTTTTCTCTCGATCAGTCGACGAACTCGAAGGACTCGACTGCGCGTCGATTCCTTCGAGTTGATCGACCGTTGATTCAACTGACCCTTAGGGGTGTGCAAGGGATCAATAAAGAGAGTGTGACGATCGGACCTCGAAGGGAGGATCGACTCGCAACTTGCCTTCTCGACACGAGGATGTCGCCCGAGCATATGTAGCAAAATACAATGTAGAAACTTAGAGCAACTAATATACGTTTAAGAGAGTACTAGGGGAAACTCTGTATATATGGAAGTATGTCGAAGAGAGACCGTAGAAGAAAAACGACAGATTCACTTTTCCAGCAGCTTGTGCAGGCACACGCAAAAACATCGTTTTTTTTTTTTTTTTTTTTTATATCACGAGTGATTGTACCGTGTACCGAGCTTTCCCCGCTGTACTTTTCAAGTTTTTTCAAGAAACTAAATTTTAGGTTTACAAATTGATGAAAGTAATGCGCGAATAGTATCTAACGCGCGAAAGAACGCGTAGCCGATAATGTCGCTGAGATGCGAATTCGGTCGCGGTCATTAATGTCGACAGAGTCGAATTTTAGAAAGTACATAAGTTACATTATATAATCGTTGTTAAAAAATAAAGAAACACACTTTATCTCTTCCCCCATTGTTCTCAGCTTTATTACATACGTGTAAGAAAGTTACATATATATATATATATATATATATATATATATATATAATATATATATATATATATATATATATATATATATATATATATATGTTTTTTCAAGCAGAAGAAAAATATTAATCATAAGTAACGGATAAATGCGCGTGTATGTGTGTGTCTGTTTTGGTGAAACTTTCACTAGAAGGAATTAATTCGATTACTAATTTCAGTAATCGTTCGCAGACCTGAATTGAAGACACGTACATTTTTTTCTTCCAAGACACTTGGCATGTAAACCGCGACAATAAAAAATTTCACAAGTATTGTCCGCGATCGTAAAAAAATAGATTTTTCATAGGTGCACAGAATACCAATAAAAAAACGTGAGGCAACATGCTGACCGTCTTGAAATTCGAAAATCAATTTCTCGAGAAAAAATTGTTTGAACAAGACTAACACTAAATGCAAAATTCATAGAAAATCTCAATTCGACACGCGGATTACATGGAATCATCAGGAACAGTTTAGATATAAAGTTGTTACAAAAAACACACAATTTGATTCTAAATTCATCACATCGAATGTAATTAAATTTATCATTTTATTTTGTTCTTACTCTTGTCGTGCCCCGACAATTCTCTTTCAACTGGCTTCTTCATACAATTAACTGTTATCATCATCGTCAATATTATATAATTAATATTGTACAACAGCAAATATGCGAACGTGCTACGTTCGTTTGATGTGTAACTTTGTACATTGTATATTTTCATAGTTGTATAAAGATATTTTTTATGCTAAAATTTCATGTAACTGTGTTATATGACCATGACCATTTTAGCTTTGTCAACAGTTTATAGCGAAAGGTCGAACAACACACGACTGTTTTATTAAATGAAGGATCCTGTAAACCTGTTCTTCGATTGTACACAAACTACTACAACTGTCACATTTAAATGACCACAAATCATCCACTTTAAATAAACTTGCTACAAAAATATATAATGAAAAAAAACAGGAGAAATATTACAAGAAAAATAATTTGCTTAAAAAAATAAATTATAACGTACATATATATTATTTACACAAAATATATGCACACTGTATCGACCTTTAAAAAAATAATGCGACTAAATAATATGACTAAACGATAGGACGTTTCTTTATAAAGTGTTGAAACCACATGTATCCCGTACACGCGGACAATGCAAACCAAGTGATTATGTAACTGACGTGTTCGTTTCTTAAAGCTATTTTAGTTTGACCACCAATCGGGCCCTGAGGTGTGCTGTATTCGTGCAGTAATTCTATATATACAGGTTCGGCATCCGCCTTCTTTGCCATTGCATCCAAGTCTCTGTAATCAATGTAGAACTTTGATTTCTTTTACAATATATAGTTTCTCGCAATCACTAAATTTCTCTGATTATCTATAAACAATTTTTTTTGTTCGAGACAGAAAGAGAACAAATAAACCAAAGAGATAAAGAATACATCCACTAATGTATACCTGTAATGCCACATTCCTTTTGCAGGAGCATTTTTGGCTACAAATGGGGGTCGTTTTTCGGTCCCTCTAATAATACCGACAATTTCTACAACGTCGGTCATCTTATTCTCGTTCACGTAAGTATAGCGGTGACTTTTAGGTATCCATCCACGGTTGACCATAATAGTCAAGCTGCATGAAATATGATCATGAATCAATACTTAAGCAATACAAGTTATCAGTTGATTCCACAGCAAAGAAAAAACCACACAAAGAAAGTTATGTATACGTTTTCTTTTTCTATAAATTAACAATTGACAAAAAAGAAACAATTATAATTACTTTCGATCTTCTAGTTTGAAAGGCGTAACAACATAATATCCTGTGCCGGATCTTTGAGAGAATACCGCACCGCCTTTTTCAGCAACACCTGCCCCGTCCAAAATGAGACTTCTAGGCCCTATTAAAAATTCTTTTTCATAGAGGAATCTGCCCCTCACTTTTACACGATAGTATTCTTTATCTTGTAGTTCATCTAGGCTACAGAAAAGATATATATTTATACAAAAAAAATACTAACTAAAATACAAACATAATTAAATAGAAAACAAGATTTTAAATGTCAATCTTACTTTGACGGTAAACTGATTGGTTCTGCTGTAGTGCGTTGCTTCAGAGTGTCTATCAAATCTAGCTTCCATAGCCACCTTTTAACTTGCCACGTGCCAAGAGCAAAAGTAATGACAGGTACACTCTGAATTATACATATGTTACAATATGTCACAATATATACAAAGATTACATTTGAATTGTTATCGCACACACACACACACACATATATACATGCATTTATATATTAAACAAGAATAGTTTATAAGAAATTAAACAAATAGTTTGTAAAAAAGATATATTATTCATATGTCACATTACTTGCCAACAAGCAGTAGCCAAGTACTCCGGTCGATTCTTGGTGTTTATATTTATTTAATTCAATGGCTTTAGGTCTTGAGATGTTTTTACTTTTGCATCTCGTTTGCACGTTGACGTTATCCAACGACAACAAGTATGATCTTCTGTCAAGTGCACACTTTATATGTCTCAAACTACCGAACATTTTTGTCATAAACTTCATGTTCGTTTCGCGCGTTCAATATATCCAAAACTCATAAATTTTTTTTTTTTTTTTTAGTTTACAGTGTCTTGTAGAAACAAACCGGTTATCTAGGATTAAGTTAGGTTAGGTTGTACGAACAGTTGTTAAACAGCGAAGAACAGCGGAACCATTTTGAGGATTTTAAATAGCCGAGGATCGCTCGCATTGGTCAATTCGGCTAATCGGAACAGAGTGATTGGTCAATTCTTTCTCTTTGTTCAAGATGTTTCTAGCATTCGTAGATACCAAAGTATACAGACGGCGCTATAAATATTTCTGATCTTTTGACAGAAAGCGGAGAAATCGATCAATTTCCAATTCCGTGTATATGTATATGTGTGTACAATTATAGTTCAAGAGATCGATCAAGTTTAATTTCTTTTAAAAGCCGTTTGTTAACGCTCGGGCAGATTTTCAACAAAAATATACGAAGATATTTCGCGATTCGAAGAAAATATTTACATACTGATAAGAACGCGCGTATGAGCGTAAAAAACATATGTCGATGTAATCTAACCTGTAACTGAAAACGGAATATGACCATCCC
>QVOB01018094.1:0-13409 GCA_014839585.1 Pseudomyrmex concolor | reverse complement strand
TAGTTTTACAATGTGTTCACGCAGTTTATTGGTTTGTAAAATAATTTTCTTATTTTTCATGATATCTGAAAAGTCAAGATTGCCTTAAGGCGGCCGAGTACTAGGGTCTCCATCCTATGTGCTCCATCAAAATTCGTTTTCCGTACCGCCACGCGCTAAATAATGTGTCATCATGGCCGTTGCGCGCTGGCGTTTATCAAAGGGAAGGAGAGAAGTCTTTGGAGGTCAGCAGGACGATGAATGTGCAAAAAAAGTCTTCCTTTTACGCGACCTATTTGATCGACAATCGGTGTTTGTCAAATTTCATCTGTAAATAATTTCACGGCACGTGGTCTTTCTTTTACCTTATTTTCATGATTATAGTAAAAGATACACGAATTCATTTGTGTCGGATCTAATTTCGAGATTTGTTGACTTCACGTTTGCAATTGTTACATCTTGGTTTTATAATCGGTTGCTTTTTTTCGCTTAACAAAGAGAAAAATTTTTATTTATGTATTTTTACAATCCTTCTTAATAAGTGTATAATATTTTACGATTTTTTGTACTGATTTCAAGTTTGTTTGATTTTAGATCGAACAATGCAGTGCAACAAGCAGTTCTCCAGTTAAGGTGAGTTTGTTTGAGTATCTCGTCAAATAATAATCAATGTTCGAGAAACGGCTTTTTTAAAGTTGAAATAATTTTGCGAGTGTTTTCGTCAACATAACAGAATGTTTAAAATAATTTTCATTTGAAAATACACTTAAAAATGAACAAAAAGTCTATTTGTCGATACGATGTTGTAATTTCCATATTTTTATAGTGTTTGATATATTGCCACGACAAAAGCAGTTTTAAATAATATCTCTTCAACTTCGAGCCGTGCACTTTCACGTGTGTGATTATATGTTCTCCTCATTCTACAATATATCTATTTTGTTGAATAGCTTTATATTAAATGTTCTGCTCGGTACATGCGCGTATCGTTCTGTAGTGCCGTCAGGAAATGCAATTGCAAGGCGTATTGACGGCAAAAGTAGGCCATCCCTTAAGAGCGCTACTTTCCTCGGAGGTTGCAAGGAGTTGGGATGGCATTTGTCAAAGGACGCGGTGAAAGAGAAGCTCATACAGTTGTACATCTCGGTATTTTTCTGAAGAAGAGCCCACTCTGAGAGACTGAGTGCTGCTCAAGTTTCTTTTCTACCTGGTAGAAAATATCCGCGAGATATATGCGCTTATTTCCGCTTTACCGAATCTGCTAATTGGCTAAAAATATTAATCGTGTTTGAGATCATCACTACCGAATTTGTTACTTTGTCATTGTTTTTATACTTGATTAACTTACAAAAACATGTAAATCGAATTGAAGATAACTACAGATAAGATAGGTACGGACAAACGCTTTGCGTAGAAATTAATAACAACATTAATAATTATTATAAATTAATTATCAAAAACTAATAATTATTATATAACACTTAATTATTTTTTAAAATGTTGAAAACAAATAAAATTTTATGCTATGCCTTCAAAATTACTCGTGCAACTTATTTTTTTCTTTGTCATTCTAAACTTAATAACTTTTGTTCAATTTTTAAGAATATGCAACTTCTTAAAATATGCAGTTCTCCTAGCAGTTATTAAATTATAATACTACGACATCCCTATTTTCTATTTTTTTTTCTCTTTTTTTTCATGTTTGCTTGCATTTCTTCGGCATTATAAAGTATGACGCGCGAAGTAATTTTAATTACGCGATGCAGCGGTTCTGAATTGTTGCTACTTCAGAGATCTCAAACATATTAGACTAATTTACATCATTCGGACGACACTTATTAAACCCGGGAATGCCGTCGGCCTTATCCTGGCAGAATGCTGGATGGAACTGCACAAGGAGAGTGAGGGGCACGACGACGCCGGTGTGCGATAAACATCTCTGCAAAGTGATTGCTTTGAAATGCGATTTCGGGGACTACCGTGATGTCTGACTACTAAATTAAGGATTTGATATTATGATCACAATGATTGAGAGATTTTAAATTAAAATACTTAAAATAAAATAATATATTGTTTAAATATACTTACATTTAAAAATATTAAATTAATTAAAAAATAAGGATCTTAAGAGCTAGATGTATATGCAAAATATATATATATTTTTTAAACATGTAAATTAATATACATAGTAATTCAATTCAAAAATTCATATTGAATGCTTAATTTGCATCTCGTACACATAAATAACTGTTTTTAATCTTCCTGTGAAATTTTTAAGAAACCATTGCGAAAAAGACACCTTGGCCAGAAGTCAGTCGGACTTCTAGCATTCTGTACATACATATATGTATGTATTTTGTGTATGCATCCACCGGCTCTTAAGATCCTTAATTCTTGATTAGATTAATATTAAAGAGCTTTTTATAAATATTTGTTTAAAATATTAATTTTTCAATTAAAAAAAGAATAAAAGAATACATAAATGCGTGTTTTTTTTCTAAGACAGATAATCCGTTAACCGGTTGAATTTCATTGTAGAGGCAACATGTCACACATTCAGATTGTTTATAGCAGAAAATAAAAGCTGGCCGACCTCGTATTCTGGTATGATTTTAAGCGGCAATTAGAGCCATGTATGATGAGCATTAAAAAAATCACCGTCAAAAACGGCGTGAAAGAAGAATGAGAGCAGACAGACTGACAGGCAGAACTAAGGGAGATGGAGTAAGACGGAGAAGTCCTTCTGTAATAATCGCCCTACTTTGTGGCAATTCGGTAACAAAGGCGAAAGAAAACAGTGCACGATATAATCGGCGAATAATAATCGGTGCACCGTTATAAGATGAGCATAACGAGAACTATCGTTAAGTTTTAATGAGCGTCTAGTCCTAAATTAATGTAACAATTTACGCGATCTTTGGACCGTGATAGGTCACACGGTACAGACCTGTTTGACTTAACACGGTAATCGAATTTTCGTTCGTAACACGTTTTTGGACAACGCGTGGAAGATGCTTTTCTATAATACTTTTGATAATTATATTTGCAATATTCATGAATTATTAAGTAATTGCCAAATATAGAACTCTTATGTTGGTACAGTTGATAAACATCATTGGATAATGACTTTAATACTGATTAGCGATTATATGGACATCAATATGGCGATATATATTTCACGCACAATATATACCGCACGAATAGACAAACGCAATGTCGATGTCAATTAATAAGTATGTCTCTATCTCAATTAAAGTTATCGGATTAAAAGTAATTAATTAAAAGAGTTAGTAATTAAAAGAGTTTTTCTTAAGCGGATATATATATCTGTATATCTGTTTGTGTCGTTGCGGAAGAAATTTTGCAAATCTGTTGCTATTTGACCGCAATTAGTGATCGACATTTAATTTTCGATACTATCGCGCTTTTGCAATCGTTACAAGTTTTGACAGGTTAATCGCGCTGTATAAATGATAAAAGAAAAAGAGAAATAGAAGGAGAAACGGAAGAAAGAAGCAAAATAATTGAATACTCGCAGAAAAAAACGAGCTCTCTCGTTTTTTGTTTCTTGCTCATTGTGCGTTTGGAATATTCATTAATTAATAGTATATGCGGAGCGATGTGAGATGTACATGTGACACATCGCTGCTTTCTAATGCCGCTTCTGTCACGACCGAGTTTTGTGGCAATTCGGTAAATAATTGCGCCGGAATTGCTAAAGGAGCTGCTGTATGCAAATAATTACGGCTACACACTTTGTGTGTAACATAAATCATAAATATTAATTCTTCAAAAAAAAAAGATGTATATAATCTTTGCTCTGATTATAAACATATAAACAAAATATTATCTCATCAATCTACAACAAAATACATACGAAATGTTAAAAAAATTTTTTTTATTTTATATGCAACAATATCTTTGTATTTCTGTGTCATTTTCTATATTTTTTACTATTTTATATCATACGTATCTTTTAAATACATTGCAAATTGCTTACATGATGTTTTGATAATTTCTCAAGCTCTTAACGTCTTGATAAGTAATTCGGATGTAATATATTCGTTATTCAAACTATATCTAACTTATAATGTGAATACAAGTAAAGCCAGTATGATTGAAAAAAAATAATTTTTTAACGAATCAGCAGCAAGTCTAGATTTTCCGCTGCAATACCGCATAACATAGCAGCAATAATGTGCAGGTTGATGCAGTCATAACATGCGGGACGCAAGTCTGCACTAACATTAGGCTTCACATGTCATTTCCGAAAGGAGGGTGTTCTAACTTCCTTTTTTTCTGAGTCATTTTGTATACTCGATCTTAAACTCTTTATTCTATATATTCTTATGTATGCATAGGTAAGCGTCGCGCTACGATACATTACGTCACAATAAAGAAAAATTGCTTTTTTTTCTCCTCGTTCCTCTTCCTCTTCTTTATCCTTTTTTTCTCTTTCTCTATTTCTCTTTGCGACAATCTTATCGCAAGAAATCAATACGCTCTTATATCTTCGATGTTATTGATCGTGATATTTTTGAGATTATACAATGTACATTGTATTCTTATAATGTATGTCTAGATTTTGTCAATTTGTGTTTAACTTCTAAGGCTATCAGGTGTAATTTGTGTAATTATTTATGGCTTTGATGCACTAAAGTGCATTTTATATAATTATTTCATATTTGTCGGCGTCGCAGCATTCAGACGCGATTTTTTGCCAATTACATGTCACGAGATATTTTAATATTAATCTGCCGCTTTTACACAAGATAATCACTCGCAAAATTATTGCAACTTGATTGTTAGCGCTTTTAAAAAAATGGAGATGTTGCCTTAGATTAGTTATTAAATCGCTATGGCAATTAACGAATAAAACGTTCGAAAATGCACGTGTTAAAATTGTTATTGATGACTGTTGGTGATTAGAAAATTCAGATTTTTTTTCAAAACGACATTAGTTTTACCGATCAATAGATTTTCTCATTATTTTCAGAATTAGTGAAGCAGATTTTAAAATTAATTATTAGATTAAAACGAACTTTGTCTCTCTGCTTTAGATACGATATAAATATGCCACGGATATATTTTCAGCATTCCGTATATAATTTTCAGCATTCCGTATATAATTTATGAAAGACGTATGGCATACCGGTCAACATCGCACGTCGCACCGTACGAAGCACGCTATCGACGCGCAATAGCGCATTCTAATGCGTCATGATGCATAATAATGCGTCATGGCACGCCATAATGCACGAAAATGATTCGACACTGGAAAGAGAAAGGTTTTCTTTATTTCCTCACAACTATTAAATGCGATTTCCCATTGGATCTGCTACCGCTAATTGCATTTAGTGGTCTGCGCTACTAAATTATTGACTACACGCACGATTTGGCATTACCGAGTGACGCAAAAGATGTGTTCACGTAGTTTGTGACTATCGTATATATTGAAATAACCGCATTAACTTTTTCTTTTGTAAAATTTACAAAATCATATATTGTTAGCATTTAATTTCTCCAATCAAATGAGTGCGATATCGAGCTATGAGACTGGAGGGATATATTTAATTCTCAATTTTACGCGCGCGTAACTTTTTCGCGTGACTGTTACCGTCAAACACGCGCTCGAATTAGCTCGTAATTTCGAAAGCGAATTCATGCGAAATCTATTGTCCAGTTCCGCCGGCGTGTACGATATGGATTTTAAACATTTACGAGCGCACGTTGAGCGATTTATAGTCCTACATAATAATCTCCTCTCAAACTCTCTCTCTCTCTCTCTCTCTTTCTCTCTCTCTCTTTATTTTGTGTCACCAAAACTATGCGGTGACGAAAGAGATCAGAACATACACACTCGTGAGTATACAGTACACGTAGCTTCCTGTTGTTGTGTAACGCGTGCATATTTCGCTACTGTACGAAAAGTTTTGGCACAGTATAACTCCATGTTAGTATATAAAGTAATCCCTTTCTCCTTGCCCTTAACTAGTTATTCAACTTATCATTTCGCGCGAGAACGCTTCAACTAATCTCGTTTCATCTCTCTCGCAAGTTCATACTGTAAAGAACAACTTCTGGTACAGTATACTTAGCGCCGCTCCTTCCAATATTTTTCTCATTTCTCTTTTTTCTACTCAACGATGAGTGATATTTATTTATTAATGCTAATTCTCCCAGAAACATGACTTTCGAAAGAAGCTTAGCATACGCGACGTAATCGACAAATTTGACCATTAAGTGAATATAAACGATTATGTAACTCGTAGAAGTATGCCGTGTTGAGCTTCCCATGGGAATCACTGTTATAATATGATTCTGGTGTGCGCCTCGCGTGACGTCATCAGTTATATTTTCTAGTCGATGATCACAAAGACGTGCCACCGTTGCTATACCTATCGCGTCCTGCATGCATATGAACTGGTATACGATTAAGATTTTAATTACAAATTGACGATTAACCTGAGTCTGCAATCGGCATAACGTAGAATACGCAGCAAGTTATATGCACGAGCTCCGTTACTACGTGTGCATGTTGTTAGATATCCCAGCAAATAAATTTCTCGCGCATGTTGAACACGCGCACGTATAGGATAAAAACTTCTGAACAGAAAATAAAAATTAATAATATTAATAACACTATTAGAATGAGAGTTATATATTTTTTAAACAATATCAAAAATATAAAATAATGTATATAAACAAGAATGAAATATTGTGATGTCTTTTTATTATTAAAAACACAAATATATATATATATTTTTAAGATATATATTAAAGGATTATAAAGTATATACTTAATGTATATACTTAATACTTTATTTATTTATTAAGATAATATTAAATAATAAACCTTTGTTATTTAAAATAACAATAAACAATAAAACTTTTTAAACAAAACTTATTTCAACAAAACAAAAATGTAAATATAAATTGTGAAAATATTTATTGTAAAATATATAAAAAGTTAACGTTTAATTGCTTTTATAAGAGGTTGTGGAAATGAGCTTGACTTGGTAGCTGTTTGTTCACGAATTAGAGAAGTTGGAAACATTAATTTGCAAACAATAAGTTTGCGTACTTGTGTCTGCAATTAATTTTTTGTTAAAATATAATCAAAAATACAGAGACCATAATGCGGCGCAAATTTTATACGTTAAAAATATTGTATCTCCTATAAGTGACATGTACAAAATATCACCTTGAACAAAAAATACAAAAAATCCTTTATTATACGTCTATAGTTATATCGTGAAATATTTACAAAATCTTCCACAAACTTTACAGTAATCATTTTACGAAATAAATGATTGTGCTACTTATTACGTTGACAAATCAACTAAACTTTAACGATGATTATACTAATAATATAATAACATAAAAATAACAAAGTGATTGCGCGTAAATTCCACTTTCACTCTTATTTTTTCTGACTTATACAATTAGAGCCAGTCTAATGAAGGTAGTAAGGCTGTAGAAGTGAAGAGTAAACTGTTTTTCGATAAAATAACAACGAGAGTAACGAAATGGGCAATTCCCATTTCGCACTGCCTACTGCCTTAGCCGATGAAAGACGCGTGTTGAAAGACGCTAAATAATTAGTAATTACTTGTATAGACAAAATGAAATAACTCCAAGAATTTTATTTCTCACTTTATACTATCTACTTCCATTATAAACGGTTCTTTACTTGAAAAACCTGATATGGCGTAAATACCAGAGTTACCTTAAATGTTATGCTATCTTTCCTCGCATTCTTTCCCACGACGACTCCGCGATAGAATTACATCGGGCGCGACCAGTCAGACCTAAGATCGCAAAAATAAAACGCGTTTTCGATAATCGGGCGACAAGATATCATGCGACTCTTATTTTTGTAATTCGCGCATTGGCACGTCGCGACGTATAAATTGGATTGGTAGCAGCTATACGTGCCGTCGTGTTGTTGTCGGTTCTATTAATATGCCAGCAGCGTATGCTATAAATTCTATTCCAACTCACACCCTCGGTTACAGCAGCCTTGAGAGGCAAGGACAATCGATCTACCACCCTCCACGTGGACGAAACACGAGTACGCAGCTTATATACGCGCGCGCGGATGTAAAAACTAGCGGATATATATGTGCACAGACGGATATATGCGCGTAGTGAATGCAAACCACAAATTGCGATTGAAAGAGAGTACAACTAACTTTTTAAAATATTTACTCGCCGCGCGTTGGAAAATCAATCAACTGTGCTTCTGCGGCGATACTCACCAACAATTAACTCGACTTGTCTGAAAAAATCAATCAAAAATCTATCGCGATGTGAGATGTTTAGGTTATTACTATCTGTCAAAATTAATCGTATCGCGACTGCGCTCGACTGGCATCTACGTTCGATTTTAGATACGCTCTGAATTTTTCAAACGCGCGGCCTCTAAAAATGGCGGAACACGCTTTCACGTATATATTCTATTGTGCGCGCTTGTTGCGATATATAATATATATATACTATATATATATATATATATATGTATATACATATACATATATACAAGTAATTATTTCGAACTGAATTGTAACGCAATCATGTTGATAAAATAATTATACACGAGAAAATGGTCTTAGGATTTAAATTGCGTTAGCGTCGATATCATTTTTATATCGACGTTTTAATTTACTTTAGTCGATCTTCAAGAATTCTTATGGCACATCGCGAAAGCATCAAAGATCAAATGATTATATGATATTTTTGTATCGGTGTACATATGTGTCTACGATACCTAACTCTTCGTAAACAGACTCCAAAAAGATCGCCTACTAGTTGGACAGACTGTGAGACCCACGCAACTTTAAAATCGAATATCTCCTCAAAAAATCAAAATTTTTTAAATATTTTTGTAATCGAAAATTTGAATGATTCTGCGTCGATCACAAAAAAAACTAATATTTCTGAAGATATAAGCGGTTAAAAAAATTTAATTTATAGAGATACCAGTTCGAAATTTTTGAGTGGATCTGGAAGATCAAGTCTATCTAACAAAGGATTAATCTTCTTTGTTTGTAAACGTAACATATTGCGCAATACTTTTCTCTAGCAAGAACGTTATTTATCTGAATGATCATAATGATCGGATACGACAAGCATTTCCACAACCTAACCCTAACCTAGTTTCTAGTTTGACAAAGCAAACTCGCTTCTGTCACCGCCTTGTCTTTGACCGGAGCCCATCGACAAATTCCAATTGCACGACGTCAATCGCTTACGTCATTGTGCCAACGCTCTTCTAAATGTGCATCCGCGCAATGTATTTACGCTACGCTTTCACATACATATGCCGTGCTCAATCGCGACACGCGTGCCTGCATACATTACGTGCACAAAACTCTTGGCAAAACACGGCTATTTATAGCGTAGCGTAGATATGTGTCCCATTGGCGTAAGCGGACTCTTCAAGCTTTTAGCGCGAATGCATTCCGCTTGCACACCGACGGCGACAGATTGATTTGTCGCACCGTCGACACGAATTGGTTTATGGTCATACGTATTTTTGCAAGCATTTCTAACGGCTACGTTCATACGCAAAAGCATGAATAAATATATAGTTTTGTGTGATTACATCTGCGCTTCGTTAAGGTCAAATTAAATGTTTGAGAAATATCGTATTTGGTGAAAATTGATTATCAAACAACACCTGTTGTAATGAAATAAAATAAAATAAATATGGACTTTTAACATTATAATAATCCTATTAAGAAGAATTAGATAAAATTTATTGAGATGTGCATTGGAGTACGCGTTTTGTACCGGCATATCTTGAAATCTATTTAGCTCTGTTATATTTAGAAGTCGTTGTTTATATTTTGATAATAGAACCATTACCACCCTGCCTCAGTAGTTAAATTGATATGCTCTGCTTAGTTAACGGAGAACTCCAGGTTTAAGCATATTTTTCGCAATATACATATATGTATATATAAACATCGTTTTTAATGAAGAACTCGTCTATTCATATGCAAACATGCGCGCGTAACTTTAACATATCGAAAATTAAAAAGAATTCAAGGTCTATGTCTTTTTTGTGCAATGCAATAGATGTACTGTTCCCCCACTAGATAATCTCGCGCCGCCACTTATATCGATATCGAAATGTCGATTTTCTTATGACCGTAGTAACTTTCGCACAACGACATACGAAAGCGTTTTGCGAGTCTATCGCAACTGAGGAATGCGAAGCAACATTACAAACCGGAATATCAAAGATCAGAAAGACGTCCCATAGCATGCCTCGTTAATTTCAACTAAAACTCAGGCTCGCTTCCTCAGTCGCCGACAACATATTGTATCGCCCGCTACCGCGCCGCTCGTGAATATCACGATCGATGAACTTTCGAACGCAAGGATGCTTGCAGACAATCAACTCGAGATCGTGCGCAAGATAAATTACTCGGCGATCATCTCGAGTCTATTAAGTGCAAATTTATTCGATTATTGAGAGGCTCCTTTCCATATCGAGAAATGATCTATATACATATGTGCACCGAGATTATATACCATAGATATGTCGGTGCCTTTCAATGAAACGGGAATAATTATAATCAGAGAGAGCCTGGGTTTTCAAATACACATACATACACATAAAACATTACAAAACAGGTATAAGAGTGAAAGAAAACGTAATTGTTAAAAAGACTATTACACATTGTGCATTTATTACGTGTAAAAACTAGGTATTATATTTATAGAGACAAATATAATAGAATATACATATATATCGTGATCGTGAATCGAGATTTTTTTCCCGTAAGAATTAATTTCTTTGTTCAGAAAATTTAACACAAATAAAAACGAATAGTAAACATCATTTAATAAGATCGTGTGTCAGATTCATCAATGAATTGGAATCGTTTTCCGTGTGATTGAGTCATTTGCTAGAAAATTCTAACTTGTCACAATTGATTTTATCATAAGCCAGATTACGATCATGTACTGACTTAGTACAAAGAAAGACTAGAGTAACAAATTACGAGAAACAAATTATTGTCACTTACAAAAGTCGAGATAGTTGAGGATCGAAAGAGAAGACTCTCTCTTCTCTTCTAGAAGATGTTTCTTGTGATTTCATCATTAAGACGCCACTCAAACATTCAATTCATTAGCTCGCCTCGCGAACTCGATACATCAACGGCGCTTAACTACCTAGTACGTCCTGGCATTAACATTACTTGCTTCTGATCACACTAAAAATAAGTTTATTTAATGGTAACATAACACATAATCTCGGCATATTGAATGAGAACATTCTAAATTATTTTGTATTTTAGAATATTTCATAATTTTAATTAATTTTTCTTAATATTTCCTTTATTTTTATTGATCTCTTAATTAAATTTTGTCCGTATAATTTTTGTAATGTTTAATTGCGCCGATAAACTGGATATTAGATTAAATTTGTGAAAGAAAGAGCTTCTATTCTTTCATAACTCTTGTATATAGTGGTAGAACTGAATATTGCGATAAAACGCTAAGTTCAGCGAACGGTATCTTATTGGGCGTTTAATGATCGGTTCACGATCCCATTAGAGACGCGCTAATCGCGCGAGTTCACTCGACTGAATCTAACGCGCGCATTTGCATAAGAAATGCAGGGGACGAAACCGCGTGACCGTAATTAACAAGTAAAGACAGTAAAGTCGAAGTCACGTCATCGTTGGCGTCGTGACCGGGAAATTTTGGCTCTACAATTTTCAAACTGCATATGTATGCAAATCGTGATAATGTTCGTCTCGATTTATATACTTTTTGATAATTTATTTTTTATAGAGAGAGAGAGAGAGAGAAATGCGTAAGTATTAACATTGTGTGACTTTCATAACACGCGATAAATGCAAGTTTGGGAAAACTATTCGCGAAAACGGTACCACAAAGCGCCGAATGACAAATACCGTGGTCTCTTGTAAAGACTCGGGCATGAATGTTATGCGGACTGTTTATTCGTAATAAAATACGCGGCAGCGGAACCGCACGCGCATTTTGCTCATTATTATGCTGCTTTTATCGACGAACGTAAATCCCGGCTCAATTAATGATTAACGCGGACCTTTAATTCATTTATGTAATTGGTAAAATCATCAAACGATTATTTCCGAGTGAGACGTGTGTGTTCTCGTTCGCATCGTATTACTTCGGCTCAGATTACGATCTTTTTCGATGCGAATAACAAGACATCGCTGCCGCTATCGAAATTATTCCAGAAGACGTTATTCTGTATTGCGAATAACGTCAACGCTTGGCGCCACGATGTTGTCGTTATTGATCGTTACTGCGGGAGTAATAACGACCGCGTCGCGCCAAGAGTATAGTCGTCTTTACTCACGAGCATCGTATGCTATGACAAACAAATAATTTTCCGATCAACGAAAAGTAATTATCCTCTATTGCTCCTATAACTGAATGCATCTTGCAAAGTACATAAACAAGACAGGAATAAGCTTGAAAATTTAGAACAATTTGTGTGTGTGTGTGTGTGTGTGTGTGCATTGTTATTTTATACATATACATATATTATTTTATACATTGTATTTCTTGAAAAAATGCTATATTTATGAATATATGTATATTTTTCTCTCTGGAATAAAATTAAATTCTTCAACTCTCCTCTGAAATTCGTGAGATTTCTATTCGTATAGAAAAAATTTACCGAAAATTTTTGCATTATGAGATATGAGAATAAAACCAACGGTCGGAGAGATAATGCGTAGAATCGCGCATAACGGTACGACATGCCCATGGGCGAGAAAAAAAAGAGGACGACAAAAGAAGAAGAGAGAAACTGGTGATATTCGAGCCGCGAATAAAACAATTCGTATTGGACGACCTGTTTGAATACCGTCATCGCGGTGCAGACGGCAATTGCAACAAAAGAAACATCGGATTGTGGAAGAGAAGAAGACAATAAGAGTAGCACTTAAATCGTTTTACGAACATTGTCAGTAACTATTTCTATCGCGTCGTCAGCACGAACCGAAACGACACGCGCGACATAGAGAAGAGTCAAGGATAAGATATATATATATATATATATATATATATATGAAACAAGACGAGACGAAACAAGACGTGAAATTTTGTTGCACCTTTTATGCTTTGGGGTGAAAGGCAGAAGATCATGTGTGGACAACGACGGCGACAACGAAGACGACAACAGACTTGGGACTGCGTTATGAATTCGTTGTTGAGAAGCTACGGCAGGGTAGACGGCATGCAAATGGTGAGATGGGAGATTAATGAGATTATGTCGCCGACAACGTGGAACCAGACACCTACGGCCTTGTTTCTATTTCACCGGAGAAGATATACAGTAGTGCCTCGCGTATTTGCCGCGTTTTTGCCGCACGTTTCCCTCAATATCTCTCTGCGAGTCATACCTACTAATTTCTAGA
>QVOB01018091.1:0-26448 GCA_014839585.1 Pseudomyrmex concolor | reverse complement strand
GATCGGGCACAACAGGAACAGCACACGAGCACACTCCGAGTCACTAATCCGTTCTTTCGCTTCGCACTGTGTGTGTTTTCGTGTGTTGCTGATTACGTACCTTGCAGAGCGGAGTGTCGCCTTTGCGGTGGCGGTGGGCTGCCGCCCGCTTCAACGCTGCTCCCGCTATGGCTGTCCAGCTGAGTGCTATGACCACTGTCACTGCTCGTCACCGAACCTACGCACACGTCCCCAAGACACTTCTATCACTACACACGTTCCAGCCGGGAGGGATTACACGTCCTGATGCGATCACTAAAACACGCTACCCACGTCTACGCGCCACGTTCATTTGCCTCATTCATAGTCCGTCTACTCTAGATCTGGTCTCGAGAACGCAAAGTAACGGCTACGCCTGTGATTGCTTCACTCCGCGCATTAATTACACACATCTTTCGCACACGTTTCTCCCTATCTCTTTTTCATCGTCTACGAAACATTCTATCGCTTACAAAGCGCAATCAGTGAAGTACGTTTCATGTTCGCGACTGTACGCCGTGTTAAAACGCATGACAAATAACAATTCTTTACGTAATATTTAATAATCAGCTCATACAATTGTTAATTTAATTTTTAATTCAACATTCGCACATTGATTATCGCGAATCCACGCAAGGTATATATTTTTTTTATTTGCAATATGATTGTCAGGATTTATCGACTGAGATTTTCTTCTTACAAGTCGAGTGCGTGAAAGCAAACCAAGAGAATTGACATTAACACACACGACTTCGTATGTCCCATGGTATGACGGACTCCAAGACGAAGTCGCGTTTTGCGTTTACAGGATTATCTAAGGATTATCTCGAGGTGTTTTGATATTTGATCTGGAAAAAGCTCGCGCTACAGTAATCGGCGTACAAGATGCGTGTTTGTGTACAAGTGTACGTGTATATGGATCAACTAAAAAAAAAGAAAAAAAAAAGAAAAAAAAAGAAAAACCATAACATGGAACATTTATGAATTGCGTAAAAAACGGCTGTGCAGCGTGCATGATAATGAAACTCGTTGCGAGACCTGACCAGTGTACTTAACGAGCAATGAAGGTGCATGACGAGGTGCGTCGCGAGATGCGTGTCTATATATGTTTTAATTAACCATCTATCGATTTGTCCAATGTAATATAGAGAGTTATATGTAAATAATACGAAAAGCTGTCAAAATTATATTGCAAACTTAATATCAGCTTGGAAGGTCTATTTTTAACGGACAGCATCTCGCCTCAAACCATTTCGCAAAGAGAAAATCGTACTTACCACTTGTTAGAGTTTTTCTTAGCGGCTGGAGATTGCTCAGACTAGTCACGCTACTGCTCTCCGCGCTGAGATCGACGGGAGGTGGTAGACTGGCGGGGGTATCGCTGTGGGATCGTTCGTGCATCGGTACTCTGCTACCGGATCCTACTCTTCTAGGCGCACCTGGACTAGGTTCCAATCCAGACGAGTGCAGACCCAGTCCCGGCACAGGTAGCGGCGGCGCACAATGTTTGGGCTGGTACGGCCGCGTCTTGTGAGGATCCGACAGAGCCAATATCTTTCTCACAGCTTGCGGCGACGCTGCGCCGAATTTTGTACCTGAGAACGTGACGATTAACGCAAGTTATGAAACTTGCTTCAGCGTACTACTTGCTCAAGCATGTGTTTCGCCAGATCGAACTTGTATGTTGCCAGATAAGTTTGTTTTTTTTGTATAGATTTACTGACCTTGTATACTCTTCCTGCCTTCGCTGGTGCTACTGGCGCTGCTGGTAGTCGACAAAGTAGGCGATGGATGCCTTCTTCCCCGACTGCCACCCAATGGCACGGCGGCAGCGACCGCAACTGCTCCCGCGTGCGGTTCGCAATCGACAGAAAGTTGATGCAGTCGATCTTCGTCCGTGATCACTTTCATGTTTGCGAGATAGGCTTTCACTCTTCGGACCATCTGCGCTTCCTCAAACATTTTCTTCGGATTTGGCGCGGCCGTGGATTTCTTTCGTCGTTTCACCGTTGCAGTTTGGCCGCCTTGTAAGTAATATCGCGGATGTACAAGTCGCACTTAAAAAAGGAAATACAGAAAGAGCAATAAGAGCGCAAAAAATCTACCTTGATTGCCAGTAGTCATTTGATTCAGAGCAACCATCGCGGAACTCGGTGGCTGTCCGCCTCTCTCGAGCATGGTTAGTAAATCATACGGTGAGGAGCACATGTTTGTCAGTGTTCTCACTTCTTTTGCGATCATTCGGAGTTTTTCAAAGTTGACCAGACTTTCTACTCTTGTATCATTGCCGAGATGTATGAAAGTCAGATCTTTCTTCACAACTGGGTAGAAAGGTATCTGAGAAAAAATTAAATTTTACAATACACGTTAAAAGCGCGAATATTAATGAATTTTATTGTTTTCGCAACAAAGGATGACTCACTATCGGCGGTTGCGTTTGCTCGGACGCTACCAATTGTCGGTATTTACTCATATTGCGACTAGGATCCATCAATTCCTGTAAGTCACTGAATAGTCTTTGATATTTGGTTGGCAGTTTTTCCCACGAAGCTCTTAATCTCGACACCGCCCCGTGGCCCAAACCGGAAACGATCGCAAACATAGAATTGAAGTTCTTGCACTCTTTGCATTGTCCTGTTCGGAAAAACGCTTTTATTTTTACTGAACGATCGCAATTAACGCGCAATAAGCAAGAGAAGAAATGTGAATTTGACAATACTTACGCGCTATCTTAATGAATTGCTTAATAATCTTGCTTCTGCGTACGAGATTGTGTTCAGAACAAACTTCCGTTACGACCCAGAACATTTCTCTGTTGACTAGTTCTTCAAACTGACTGAGCATGGGCACACCGTACCTGCTCTTCAACTCGAACAAATCATCCACATATTCCGTAGATTCAATTTGTCTGCAATCAAGTCGAATTATTACGAAACGTGCAATTAAGTACGTTAATCGTGAGATTAAACGTACGTTTTGAAATTTCAAAATTACCTGAATATACTGAAGTCTTGTAGAGTCAGTTGTATCGCCACTTCCACGGCATTTAACTGCAAGAAGTGTACTTGAGATTCTCGAATAAGTTCTGGAGCCTGATCGTCGGCTACTAAAGTTTCGGAAATTCCGTTGGTCTTTAAGTAGTAGCGCGAACTTAACCCAATGCGTTCCGCGAGATTCTGCAACTGATCCGGCAATCTTCGTTGCTTAATCATCCCGCCCTCCCCGACGCTCACTTCCGCCAACGAGAAATTAGAACTGCTTTCCGTTATACCAAATTCTTGCAGTGCGAGCATTACCACCTAGATAATACATTAATATGTAATTAAACAACGTTTTGCTTTAATTTTTTTACTTAATTGCAATACACAACGCAAATCTTCGTACCTCATGCGCCGTCGTTTCTTTGTGGATAAGAAGATACTTGCAGGTTTGATCGGCTTTATATACTTTGAGCACGTGTTCAGGATAATCGTTTGCTCTCAAGTCGTCGTAGCAATAAAGCGACGTAAGATCCGGATTGCTTTTCGAGTGATACAGATTAGTCGTTTGCGTAAGTCCTGTTCCCGGTGGTGTATGCGGTGGCGCAAGAGGATCGTCCACGTGTACACCGTCGCTGTTGACATTCGAAAAATATCTCGTATTATTATCGAAGATTCACACACACATAGATTTAATTATCTCACAATGTTGCGCTTACTTGATTGTGTTCTTTGGCAATATATTCATCTTCATAAGAGCTTTTTGTAATCGTCGCTTGGGTCCCAGTGTCATGAATCCCTTGTGCTCCTTTTTGGCGTCTTTACACGGCGACACATTGTTGTCCGGAATTAGCAACGGTACTCCACCGATCATGGGATTTAAAGGATTTACGGGCGTCATGGGATCCACGTGTGTCGATAACCTAACACGCGGATCCGACTGAAGTCTAGGAAGTTCCGGCTTATTTGCTCTGCCTCGGGGTCTCGGGGAATTCTCAGGCATTTGAAGCATTTCTTTGAAAGCTGCATGAATGAGATAATTGATGATGACAAAAATCGAACATTTGCTTTTTTTTTTTTTATACTGCTTCCGATTTAAAAAACGACATAGACTTACCAAGCAAGTTAGATTTTACGGTTATACTGAGATGCGTAGACGCTCTCAATATATCGAGGGCCTTCGCGTGGTTTACGTGCTCGAAACTTTGACCGTTCACTTCCAAAATTTGATCGCCCCTCTTCAAACCGACATCTTCAGCCTTAGATCTCTTGTCAACTTTTGATATAAATATACCAAAACCTCTTTCAAATCCTCCTAAGATACTAAAATTTAGGACTTCGTCCCTGTTTGGCCTGGCTAGTGTTACGTTTCGCGTTCTCGCTTTTGCCGCACACGCAATATTTAATAACCTAAAATTGCAATTGTATCAACACAATTTTGCACCGTTCCTCTAATTTTTATTGTGTGCATACAGTAATTACTATTTTTAACATATATCTTTGTATAATGAAAACTCGAATTTACCTTTGTTGTCCGAGCATTTTTTCTTTCTCTAATCCGGCTTCGAATGCTTCTAAAAACTCCATCATTGCCGGATCAGTCTCGAAGTCGGTGAAATGATTGTTTACCCATAGCAGTACGACGCGAGCAACGCGATCCCGTACTTGCGATTGATCAAACCACTCCAACAATTGACTCGCGACTAACAAAGGGCTGTCGATGAACGTTCGATGAGTCAATAAGAAATCTTCAACGTAAGTAGGATCTGTAATACTGTTTTCTTCTATAAGCTGTAACATCAAACGTTCCGGCGTTCCCCGAATCACCACGTGACCTCTTCGCGCGGCACCGTCCAAAGCACCACGTAATTCAGTCACCAGAATCACCCTTCCGTTCTCCTCGTGTCTCCTGGTATTCTCTTCGCCTTGATGCTGAATTCGAAAGTAATCGGCTTGCGTGACACAAACGAATTGACAATCGTCGCATCTATAAAAAGATAAATTATATAATATTTACGTCTTTTCACGGTTGAAATACATGGCAAAAGAGAAATTACGAACTTTGTTCTCATAACTCCGCGATGTAACAATCTCTCCATAGTGGGCAAGATACCAAAGCTGTCTCCAAGGCCGAGTTGTTCAATTTCGCCATTACTGTGTTCAATCTCGACGGCACCGTTAATCAAGACACTCCAACTGTCAAGCTCCTCGCCGTCATTTAAGACCACCATCCCGGCACGATCAACCACTGCGAACACCATCACAGCACACAGTGCTCTTCTGACAGCCATAGTCATATTTGTAAAAGCTTTCAACTGTTGGGTAAACTCCAGAAGAGTCTCTATGTCGTCCTCTGTTCTGTCAATTGGATCTTTTTCCAAACATTCTCGTACAGGATCACGAACTGTTAAACTCTGAAATATAATCATGAAAATTAGAACATATATATATATGTATGTAATCAGCAAGATAAAAACTGTGATGCTCACATCCATGCTCTCTGCCAGATCTTCTTCCTCATCACTATCAACGATAGACTCTACAAGACCTGAGAGATCCACCTCATCAGGATCTGCATCTAATGAACTTTGTACAGATGTCATGGTGTCGGATCCACTGTATGCTGAACTTGTGTCACTTGAATGGCTACTCCTGTTTGATTTCTGGTACAGCTCTGGTCTGCCGGTCAGACCTTGAGAGAACTAAAAAAACAAACATTTTTATTATTTACTTGGTATTATTTCCATGTATTACACACACATATACACTCTCAAACATGTATAAAGTATAGTTAAAAACATTCTTCTTTAATTTTTGAGAATTTTAAATCCCATTTTCTTTGTCAATATTAAATTATATTATGTGTATTTGCTGTCATAGCTACAAATATCAAAATCAAATACAATTTTAAGACAAAGTATATTATTCACACATTCATGTGTTATGAGAAAATTAAGATTACAAATAATATTCAAAAGACATGTTTAAATAATAAAAATACAAGTAGTGATAAAAAAAAATACAGAGAAAAAAATTAGAACATTGTACTGATGCTAAAATATTTATCATCTACTATTTATACAAATATACAAACATGTGTTACAAGCTATAAAAATATAACAAACCAACATCCTCATCTGACGAAGCTCTTCTCCAAGAATCAACAACAACGAGAGTTCATACAAAAAAAAAATATCCACAAATAAACAGGAAGATCTACAGAAACAATCTATGATGCGGTTTCCGCATATCGACGACGAGAACGATCGCCTTGAAGCGAGAAGTAAAAACAATCATCGACAACGTCGCTCGTCCGTAGCGCGTAGAAGAGAAAATACCAAGAATGGGCGTGATTGGGACACGGACTCCCATCGGCGATTAAAGTTAGGTTAGGTCGCAGCGACATGACATCACGCACATGCACGCAGAGAGAAAGAGAGAGAGAAAATCGCAACGTCGAGCGCGCGCGGTGTTAAGTACATACATACGCTTCTTTGGCACGCACGCACACAAACACACACGCCCGTCACCCAAACAAAACACCTACGATGCTCGTTGTCACGTCGTCACGACGGCCGGCCGTAGTGTACACCCCCGCGTTTTCCGGGAACGTTTTCCGTCGAGAGGACGAGAGTTTCCGGCAGAGACAACCAGGGCCATTTTGAGTTGTATCTTCGAGAGTTGTGCTACTCACTTGGTACACGCCAAACGTGTCCATCGTGTCGGCGGGACTCGCGATCTTGGGTGTTTGTTGCTATCGTCCGGATCCGCGGCCTCGACGTGATGACAATCACGACGAATCGCTCGCGGACACGAGCGTCAGCATGTTCCACACGCGCTTCTCCGCCTTGGTCCCTCAGCCGTGTAATAAATTTTTTCTCACTACGCGCGCTCTCGCATCGCTCCGAGAGAACACGACGTGACGCAACGCGTCGGCAGCCTCTCTTTGTACGCGCACTTTGTTGCTCGGCAGCAACGAAACGTTCTCGTGACGCGTCCCGAAACGTGTTCGTCCCCGATGTCTGTCCTTCCGTCGTCGCGGTCGACCGTCAACTTAGCGGACACACGGGAGTGCCTCTCGTCCCGCCCGACACCCTCGTCGTATCGTCGCTTGGCATTCTCTTTGAGAGAGCGTAGGGTGGTCATGTGACTCGCCGCGCCGAGAGCGGCTCCTCAGGTCCGTGTCAACGGGGGGCGCATCGTGTCGGTCGATGGGGGGCAACGCCGAGCCACCTGTAGCTTCCGCGCGCGCAACGCTGCATTTTTTCGGAGGGAATTTCAACGGGAATTCTTCTTGTTCGCGCGCGCATTTTATGGGTAAGTTTGTTCACTATCTGTTAATTAATTTATTGAAACAATATAAGCTACATGTGTGTGTACAAATATATATATTATTTGAATTTACTTCGATACTACATAGTGCAGTTAATAATAATTACCGCAAACAAAAGTTAGGAACAAAATAAAAATTACACGATAATGGTGTGTGTGATGATTAGCGCTTATAATCAAGCAAATAGTATAACGCTCATAGAGAGAAAATGGTCGGGGGAAGAGCAATTTGCATATTGCTGGGAACGAGAATTTAAGTAACCAACAATTTCGTTTGATTCGTGAGAGAGGGTTGCTTGATGGGATTTGAAAACGAATATGAGAGAATAATTATAAATTTATTTTGTATCAAGGATATTTAAAAAACTGTCACACACTTGTGTGTACGTGTATGTGAATTTCTCAATTGTAATTTAATAAGATTATTATGTTCTCATAATTCAAACAGAGAGTAATAATATATTTCAGTTTTAAAAAATTACAATATTTCTACATTTGAAAAAAATTAAAAAAACACACCGAACAAATAAAAATAAAACAATACGTAAAATTATTAAATATACAATAATTGCTCGAGGTGTAGATACGCTCTCTCTCTCACGGTAGAAAAAAAAAAAAACATAACAATAAAAATATCTAAAACTAAAAATACTATCGCGCTAGCGATACGTAACACAGCCCACTTCGATTTGTTGTAATACCCACGCGAATGTCAATTCAGGCTGTGCAACGTCACGGGGAACGTTGCAAAACGCGCTCGAGAAAGAACACGCCGGCAGAGAAAGAACACGCTGGTCGCGTCGGTGCTCCCGATTAATACTCATCAGTCTTCCGGCGATTAGTTAATCGCCATACGGAACAATAAGCAGACGATGACGTAAATTGACGATGATAACGACACCTGAATTGATCTAAAGAGAGACTTCTTTCTCCTCCTCAGACAAAAAGTCACTGTCGGACGATCTTTCTCTCGTGTGAGATGCGCTTAAGAAGTCGACGGACGGTCAATCGAGTGAAAGGGCAAGAGAAAGAGAGAGAGAGAGAGAGAGAGAGAGAGAGCGAGAGAGCGAGAGAGCGAGCAAAACAAGAGAGGAGAAAGACGAGGAAAGAAAAAAAGAGACGAGGAAATGTAGATAGACGCAGAAGAGAGATCATCGCGTTGCCGCTGATCCGCTGAAAGCATCCAGCTAGTAACCGCTCAAAGGCCACTGCCCGGCGGATGATGATTTATACGGCCCGTTATGTCGTCCGCCTCTCTCTCTCTCTCTCTCTCTCTCTCTCTCTCTCTTTCACTTTTCCTTTTTGTCCCGCGCTTACGCCACTATACTTTCCAAATTGCTTCGTCCATTCAGCTTCTTCTGACCGCGCCGAAAGACCTGATCGCGTGTTCCGCGCGCGCTCCCACCGATCAAACTCCGATTATCAGAGTAATTCGCGAGCGCTATAACTGGACGTGCGTGCGTGGGTGGATTGGCGATATCGAACGCTTACGCGCCAGCTGGCACCGGCATCGATTTTGATGAGAGAGTAATTGTATCGGTCATCGGAGCAAGAATATATGTCACTTGCGAGATAATAAATGTTTCAGAAGCAAAATCTTTGTGGGGCGAAGAAATATCGATAGCCCTTCGAAGATATTTTGAATTGTCTCAATTGTCGCGCGCAATATACGCACGCAATAAGTTTGAATAAGTTACCGTCGTAACAATTGTTATATCCTTACCGTGTCATCGAAGACCAGGTTGACCTGACGGTGGTCGGTTATAGGATGGGGGTGCGGTGGTCGATGCATCCTTCCTCCACCGTGAACTTCCGGGTAGTCGATCTGCAAAAGACCAACGCCGGTTTATAAAGAGGCCTGAACCACACCAAGTGAACTATAAATAAATTGTGTACACAGAGCGCGTTTTATTAATCCTGCTCGAAAGGAAATACGTGATTATTACGCGCGCTTGTTTGTAATAATAAAAACAAAACAAAAAAAAAACATCGTCGTCGTTAATCACTGAAGGAAGGGATGACGATGTCAACTTTGCGCGGGCGCGACTTCGACGTTGATAATGCGTTTCGCGCTATTTCACACGACCGAACACGGGTTATTCCCGGAGATTGTCATCGGTGTTTTATTTTTTTTTTTATTTAAACCAACTTTTCATTCTCGAGCAGCTCTGGATGTTACGTGCGCGTCGCGCTATAATTTATACACGAAGAGTGAGTTTCACTTCGCGATGCGTTCAAAATCGTTTCGTTGATAATTTAATCTAGCGCGACGTCACCTGCGGATGCGCGTGCTGCAGCTGCGTTACTTACTTTCGTCCGTTTCGCATGATTCAGATCGTTATTAAACAACATGTGACATCACTCGGCACATCCGAAACGAAGATAAAATTCAAGTGTGCGCTCAATCAAGAAAGTTCAATCTTTAATTTGAATTTTTTGATAACGCAAATATGAGATAAAGACACATTAACAGGAACTTACAAGATAACATACCATAGATGATGGATAATTTACTTCTCCCTTCTCACAGATTGTTTTTATTAAAAAATTTGTTGTCATAGGTCGTATGTTGCAATAATAATATTGTTGTATTTGAATAATATTAATGATTAAAACTAATATTATTTTAAAACATCGGCTTATCTCGGGCTTTTAATAGCAATTTAAGTAAACGTTTACGACAACGGCTCTATTCGGTTATTTCTTACTAAAAATTTATAGATTTTGTAGCATAAATTTTTAAATATAATAACAGGAGGCGAAGTATAATAACAGGGCCAATATCAGCTACGTCATGGCTTTGCGACTCTTTTTCTCGACTAACATGCAGTTACATATTCGTTGCTATTCAGCGATGGAAAAAAAAGAAGACAAAAAATAAAAGGATGAAAGAGAGACAAATGCGCTTCGGGCCGGAACTCGTAGGCCGGACTTCCGGTAGATACGCCGGTTATACGTGCCATTCACGGAACCGCTCCCTCGTGACTCGATTGTTAGAACTCAATGTTTAGCCAATTTCGGGATGAAAGTTCAGTTTCCAGTGGTGTGTTCGATCGAGCGACGCGACATTCCCGATTTGGTTGTAGTTTGCGCGATCGCGTGTACGTCGCATGTCACACAAAGAGAACTCGGACATTATTGTTCACGCGACAAGAAACAAAGCATTACTTGCAAAAGTGAGTTTTCAAACAAACGTTTCTTTTTCTGATCATTGAAAAGATTTCGAGTAATAATTTTGCGAATCCCAGAACTTTTCTCCCCATTATACTTAAATCAATTTTCAGCAGCATTGGTAAAATTTTTAAATTGACATTTCGCTTTGTGTGTTTAAACGGACTGGAAAGGCATGATGTTTCAAAATCAGCGACCGAAAGAAAAAAAATGCAATCGTGACGCAACGTATAAATACATAAACGTTGCGCGTGTACGTTCTTCTGACGTAACAATTGAAATTTTATAAACAATAAATGTGCGAATCGCACAGGCGAATTATTCGAAAACACACTTATATTGAGATTTCAATTGTGCATGTATGTCGTGTGTTACGTACGCGTGTTATTTCGACGCGCGTGTTTTTATTTGATATTCGAAAAGTTTATTTCGGCGCGCGTGCGATTCATCGGCGCGCAATAAGCGCGACATTGTCGTCAATTATTTGAACGAAGCGGAACGAAATAATATTTTGATATGCGCGCGAATATTACGCGCTCTCAACGTTATTCATTTTCACGAGCGCGATTAATTACAGTCACAATAATATTCTCCCAATTATACGCTCTCATTCATGCGGGGTTCGTCGTTCTCCCGCAGCGTTCGATCCTCTCTCACTCTTTCTTTCTCTCTTTCGCTGCGTGGGACTTTCGACCCGCGTGCGTGGGCGAGAAACGACGTCCACGTGTACGTGCGTACCACACACGCGAGACGGGACGAGATAAAACGGAGGAGACGTATAATATTAAACGTGCGGGTTCACCTCTTCGTCGCTCACCGAGCGACCGAGCATTAATGACCTCGTTCGCGATCGTATATCGCTCGTCTATCGCCGCCTCGTCAAGGTTATCAGTTCGAAGAAACATACTCGCGCTATATCTCGACGATTGGTCATTGAAAGTTAATGCGGAAACAAACGAAAATGTATCCACTGAGACGTGACGATAGAATCTAGCGATTACAATTATCAGAAAATCAAAAGCTTGTTTGATATATTTATATATCACATATGTGTGCGTGCGTGCGTGCGTGCGTGTGTGTGTATGTAACACTTCTTTACCTCGGACGACACGATCGATAGAGTTCTAGGTGTACCAGGCCAGCTCCTAGACACCGAGCGTCCTTTTCGTCTTCTCACCACAACAATCCGAGGTCGTCCGATTCTGCTCGTGTGTTTCAACATCTCGCAAACGCACACGCTCGGCTAATTGTTGAGTGTAACGGCAATTACGGAAATATCTAATTGTACGTCGCTCTGTCACGTTGTTTTTTTCCTCATTGCTGTTATCACTGCGCGAACAGCAATTCGGCGAGTGTCATCGCGTTTCTCGTCGACAGCTGCGGATTGATCAACAACACCGCGATTGATTTATCAGATTTTACGACGGATATATCTGTGTCGTTTTTCCAACAACAACGCGACACAACGCTGATTGTGTTCCACCGACCGTTGTTGTTTCACCGATCGCGGACAATTCACGGACTTCGATTCGCGCGAAAACCCATGAACGTGCCGCAAATATCAAACATCTCGCGTGAAACACGAGCGGAATTTATGGGAGGCGAGACGCGCGTGATGGTGCACTCGTAACTAACTTAATGCTCCGGTTTGATCGCGGTCGGGCGATTCTATCGGTTCGCGGACCTTGCAAACTTGGCAATCTCGGGGCATCGACGGAGGAGTTTAGCTTCCACAAACTTGTCAAACGTTTAACTATCCTAGCTTAGAACGAGATTTGACACGCGTATGTGTTGTACACGCACACATATATACCTCGCGGAAAGAGAACTGACAATGAGTCGTTCGCGATTCTTCAAGAGAGCCAAAGACCAGACTAATCACGTGATCACACACTCAGGAACGTATAGAAACTATTATTATATATTTACGATGTATACGTGCAATATTATGAAACGTGATAAATTTATTTCTGCGATATCTTGAATTCCCATATAGCGAGTGCGAAATAATAAAAAAGTTTCAAATATTCTTAAATAGAAAATAATTTGACACAATAAATTATAATTTTTCTTTTAATTCAAAATAATTTCACGTTTTTTATAATTATTTTTTCATTAGTTAGAAACATCGCAAAGATTATGTGCGTGTGCAATGTTTTTTTTTTTATCTGCGACGCGCGTGCAAACGTTCGCAAAAATTTAAGACTGTAATTTAATCGCGTATTTTGCGCTGAAAAACTTGTGCTAAAGGTCGGGTGTGTAAATCGAGCTCGGGGAAGAGCGTGTTGACGATTTTCAACGCATAAACTGTCTCCCCTGAGTTGTGTACTACGAGAAGTCTACATTACGACGACTTTCCGCCACACGAGAACGCATCGAGCTAAAAATTTCTCCCTGGGACCTCCGCGAGACCAAGCCGACCTCGTGTTCATACGGCGCAGAGTTGCCGGGACGTGTGTCTACTTTATTTTCGGTTCTTCCTGCGTTCCCGACAACCATTGGCGTCACGCGCGCGGCCCTAAAAACTGGGCGTGCAAGAAAGATTCGTGAAAACGTCAAAAGAATTCTGATTGAAAAACAAGGATATTACGAAAATAGCATCAATCAAAAAAATTTTGCACGAGCGCTAATTTTTGTCCGAAAGACAGTTCGAAGAAATTGCCGAAATGTACAATTTTTATGATCAACGTGATTAAGATAACAAAATTTGAAACATTTTTCTCAACAGAGAAAACGAATTCGCACAATATTTGTTTAAAAATCTGTCGAAAATGTCACGTTAAACTTTTGCGATTATTATCCATCTCAAGCGTGCGTCATCGCAGTGACGTTATTACGTTGTCGTTTTTGCAATCTCGTCTTTCAAACAAGTTGCACTTTTGTGTGTGGATGACACTCAAAGACTATAGCGCACCATCTGGAAAAAAAACGGTCGATAGGGCAACAGGTTCAAAGGGCTTTTCGAAAATCGTTATCCGTCGACGCGATAATCGAAATTTATCCGCGCTTCGACAGTATATTCGACGGTGTTTTTTTTTCTTTTCCGCGCAATTATTCTCTCCTCGAAACGCGACACGACGTTTATCTCTTCTCCACTCACAATTAATTTATCTGATTGAAAACACTTTATTCACTCCCTCGCGTCTCGTTCGGTCACTTAATTAATCATCGCCGTTATAACCTTCGCGTTTAATCGGCGCGTTTCAAACAACGGACGACAACTTTAGCCGCGAAACATCGTCGGAGAGACCACGCCGGACGGGGGCACGAGAAGCGACTGGAGCCCGCACTCGTCCGGCGTACGCCACGATAAAGCACGCTATCTTCCTCTCCACGCGGATGTTCATTTTTTGTCATGTGCGCTCCGCGCGCACTTAATCACCGCCGCAATCGCCGCACGAGAAGACACTTCTCTGTCGCGCGACTGAAGGGGAAATGGCAATGTCAAGGGGGAGGCATCGTGCGTCCGTGATGTTCAATTTGCACCCCACTCGAAAAACGGACCGTGTCATTAATTCGCCAACGTGTGTTCATTTGTCGTGTAATTTTTCGTTAAACCCCGAATGTTCATTCAAAGTTAGCGCGATTTAAACTTCGAAAATGCAAACAGAAAGAAGGAAGTCACGAAGTGACTTTGATTAAAAATTTCGCAAAATTGGACTACATTTGAGAGCTATAAACTGAAATGTGCAACAAGATAATACAATTATTCTCATATATAAAAAAAAAGCAAATGTTGATATAAAGAAGAAAAACGTAACAGAAATGCCATTCATCCAAAGAAGAAAAAAGAAAATGTATTGAGACAAGCCACACATAACGACACATTTACGTCGGCCGCGCGATGTTACGAGCAATATATATTTTCCGTAGGTACGCGATTATTCCTGAATGTACACGTTGTCGTTATGTGTGGCTTGTCTCAATACATTTTCTTTTTTCTTGTGTGTTATCGTGTCGTTTAAAAAAAACATCCTCGCAAAAAGAAAGAGAAGTAGCGTAAGTAGCTACTTCTCTCGAACTACTGCATTACCGACTTCCTTTCGCGCGCACACACATACACACACGCACGCACGCAAACGTACATGTCCGGCCGCGTAAGGCATGAATGAAAAATGCATCGTGCGATGCACACGCATTCACGCATATCCGCGCAACGTGTAATCGATCCAGTCGTACGTGCGGATGAGCTGTCGTATCGTGTGTCGCAGCTTCGTAGCCGCGTCATAGAGTTACACCCGCAATAACCCGTGTGTGGGCATCGAACCAGCTTCCAATACACACTTACGAGAACCTAATCGTAACCTATAATCAATGGAGCGTACCGAGCATTGACTGTCGGCGTCGCTACACACGCTTCGGAGAGCGTAGGTAGGAATACAGGTAGAAAACAGGTTGCCAGGTGCATCTAAGCGATTCTCGAGAAAAAGATCTGGGTCGAACCATCGCGCGTGCGTCTGCACCGTCGACGACAATTTGCTTTCATCTTGTTTCTAAGATCTCGCAACCGAACGATACACGTCGTCGTTCACGGATGAATTCGCACGCACATATATATCGCAAATCAAACATATCTACATCGTTACTCAATGAGTTTCGAAACCGAGTGCGAGTTATGAAGAGAAACGATAAAATGGCACAGAGAGAACATTTTTACCTTTGGAAAATAAAATTTTAATAATTGTGTTATAGAAATACATTATGCACGTGTGCAATATATTATGTTACATATATTATTTTTTTATATAATATGAGATAAGTGCACACACGTACACACGCATAGAAAATTTTGATGAATTTTGTTATAATAAAATAAACCAAGTAATTTTGTTAAAAACGATTTATTCATTCTATCGAGTAATCCCCATTGTTTTTTTTTTTTTTTTTATTCTCTTTCGCACTACTTGATAGAATAAATAAATCGTTTTTAACAAAATTACTTGGTCCACTTTTTTATCACGAGATCCATCAAAAATTTTATGTATACTCATCCAATATATATTATAATATATATTATAATGTAATTTGCATTAAATAAAATAATAAATAATAAATACTAAAATAAATAATAAACTAATTTTTATCTTCCTTAAAATATTGTTTAGAGGATATTTGAGAACAACGTACGGTGATTGATGTGCGCGAGCCCACGTTGCACAACAAAGTTGCAAACAAATCACACGTGAGCGCGATAACGGGGAATAATTCCATTGCACTCGTAGTTTAAACTAGAGGAAATTAAAGATGCGTTTCAATAATGAAAAGAGATAGCGCACTTCCTGCGCCGGAAGTGTGTCGACTTGGAACGTGCGTTTAAAAGGGACCAGGGGAAAATACGATACTCGCGCACAGACAGACCGCAAATGGGTTCAAGGTGAAACTGATAGTTCCGACTGTTTTGATTAATAAGAAGATTCCTACGATAAAGAGGTGGATTAACTTTATTGCAAACGAAAAAAAAATTTGCGTCAGAATAAAGTTGAATTTTAAAAGAATTTAAAATTAACGAGAAAGTGGAAAATAAATTTACAAAAAAAAGAAACGAGGAAATGAGGCACTTGGTTTTTAAGTACACATTTTCGAGAAAACAAACATGTGTGTATATTGTGTTTATATAAAACAATTTGCAAACAATGTGCGTGAACTTCACAAACTCATCGAACACATACGATTGTATTTTGTACAAAATTAAAACTTTACGAGGGATAAAAATTCTTTTCGGTGCAGACGCGCAAACGCAAAACGCACGTCTGGCGGAATTCAGAGAAGGAAAAAAGAAACACGCTTCTTGCAAAGACCTCGCATAAACGTTGAAAAAGAAGTTTTACAAGAGGGAGAGACACACGTTGTCTGGATGAGGATTTATTTTCGGAGCGGATCTGGCCGGTGTTACTCTTTTTTTCCGTTTCGGCGAAACAGGCGCGAAGATTTCGCATTTTTCATATCCAAAGAAAATCCCTCGCGTTCCGATCTCCGTCGTCGGAGTTCCGGCAACTCTTTAACCAAACGAACACTTACGATACTTTATTACGGCTAATAAGCTGTCTTTGTGCCGTCGGGTCATTATATCAATCGAGCTCGCTATTGCAAATAGGTTACAGGCGCCGCTTTGTCACCCTACTTGACATTTTCTGTCATGCCCCCGCGTTTTCACACGAGAAGTGTTATAAGTTACAAGCTACAAGAGAGAGAGAGAGAGAGAGAGAGAGAGAGAGAGAGAGAGAGAGAGAGAGAAAGCTGAGCCATAGTCTGCCACAATATTGCATAATTTATAATTGAAAATTCTGGAGCTATGCACATATATATATATATAATATAAAAATAACATAAAAATATATATATTTGAGAGCGCATGTCAAGCCATATACTAGTTTAGTCTGTAAAATGAGAAACGTCACGTAATAAGAGTTCGACGTAAAATAAAACAGAATGCCAAGACTGTGCAAGAGAGAGATTGCAAGATTGTACATTAGTATTCTGTCACGCGTGCGCTCCGTATAATCAAAATATTCCACAACTATGTTATAATATAAGCCGGGAAATATATATATCTTACGATGTACCGGTCGGAGAGCATATAAACCGCAATATAATGTCAGACTGTTAAACACGAAGTATGTCAAAGGGCAAGAAAGCCATGCGGCCAAAGTTTATCCGGTGCTTCTCTCTAAGTATGCCACACGCGAGTAAATCGGATATTGTTGGAATTCGAATCTCGCGTTCTAAAGCGGAAACTTATAATTAGCAATTACATAGCGTGTACGGTTTGTTGTTTTATTATAACGCGCGCGCGATGTCATCGTAAACCGTACGCGACGGTAAAATTTGAACGAAACTTTAGCTTTACAGCTGTTTTAGCAGTCGCAGTTTGTATACATTTATATTTAGAGAAAGGGTTTTTCCCTCTGAACAGCAGCAGCGGGTGTTAAACCCAGTCTGGCGATAAAAATGAAATCTGAGTAATACCATGACGAGTCACGTCGATTTTATTCGAACTTCCTGTACACAAGATCTCGCGTAATGTATATCTCTTTCTCCGGAGACGCGCGCTTACGCATGACGGATGTGGCATTGTCCGCCATACGTATATTCTTACGCAAACACGCGTATATTTACGCAGTCGCGCTTGCGACTGCGTAAATATACGCGTGCACAGCAACGAAAGTTGAAATAAAAAAAAAAAAAAAGACGAACGTATGTCCGTCATACGTCAACGTGACAAACGGGAAATCGAGCGATTTATCCTTTACGATACGTACGCAGGTTTTGTATTACGCATACACGCCGCGCGGATCGGAAAGGCAGCCCGCTTTCCGACAGTCTGCTCGCATCTGGGTCGACGAGAGAAATAATCGTGGGACACAGATCGCAATTTGTATAATTGCATAATTGGGCGCGCGCGCGGAACGACTCGGCACGGAAATTGTAGCGTGTTGCGCGCAAATTCTGCATTCGCGCGTAATTATTTTTTATGTACGGTGTCCCTCTCGCCGTGCCATTTTTCTCTCTTTCTTGTTTTTTTCGCCGAATAGTTTTCCGTCCACCGGCTAGGTTGTACAAGACAACGTGCGCGAATACAAGAAGCGGGAGAAATCCGATCGGAAGGAGAGCGATGTCGGAACGGATTATTTGCGGTGAAGCGAAATTACGGCAGCAACTTGTTGGGTTCTCTCTCCCGAAGCAAAGTTTCGCTATTTTGTTCCTCCGGAACGCGCAACGTAACGATCGACTCGTCTCCGGTTATCGGTTTTCCCGTGGAAATTGGCCCCGTCGCGATGCGCCACGTACTTTTCCGCATAAATATAGGAAGTTTCCCTTTGAGGGATAACTTTTCGTTTCTGAGAAGCGATATATCTGTCGTATCGGGACAGTTCCGGTGTTCTCGGCAATCGAGTTCACTTCCTCGGCACAGAAACCACAAAAAATCACCGATTTCGGTCGGTGAATTTGTTTCAATTAAACGTTTTTGAGAATCTCTCGTTCAGTATTTTTTTATAAACGTACAATTCGCGAATATCAGTCGATCATCATTGCTTTTACAAAAATAGTCGGGTTGTTTTTTATATATTTTACAAACGTGCGCGAGGTAATTGGAATTTTTTTATCGCAACGAAAGAGAAAGAAAAACGAGAGAGCAAACTTGCGTTAAATTTTTTCCAAAAAAAACTCACGAATAAACGCTAATAAATACAATTAAAATACAGAGAATCTTTGCTCTGAATTTAAGGGACTGTCGCGTCTGTTGCGCGTGCGATCTAGCATATGTTACAAAATTAAACAATTTCGAAAGTGTTTAACAACGTTATTCATCAGCGTTATTTTCCTTTAATAAACTTTTGTCGTTTTATTGTGTGTTTTTTCGCGCGTACGCGACGCGAATAGATCTCGCGCCTCAATAATCGGAATTCCACGAGGAACAAAGACGATTTATGTTTCACGCGGCGTCAGACGCCGACGTATGTATTTCCAGGCGCCTGACGTTGTTTCGTCACTGATGATAAGCTTCTTGAAAACTGCACGTGCCGCGACAACGCGCCGCGAAAGATAGGGACGCGGAGTTGTGCTGTGGGTAATGCACAATTATTAAATATACCCGCATCTCTCTCTTTCTCTCTCGAGAGAAGAGATGCGGAACTGAATGTTTTTTTTCCCAGTTGCGATATCAATTAAGTCTCTTCTGTTCGTCATTGAAAAAAAAAAAGATATTAATTTAAAAAAAAAAGAGAGAAATAAGCTCGTGCGTTCTATTTGCGTAATCAAAGTAAAAAGCGCGGAGTTGTCCGCCAACTAATGGACAACTATCGTTCCTTCTAATGTTGAAAAAAAAATCATTCGAGATGATTAATCTTCGTTCGGCGCCGAGGGTTCCCGCACAATGAGCTCTCGAGTGGCGGAGAGTGAGCAAGGCGGCGACGGGGATAAAGTACCACAATGTGGCATACTATAGGGAGCACTATAGAACGGGAGGAAGGTTAAAGGTCAGACGTCCAATTCGCGTGTCAGGTCACGGAGTCACCCTGCGGACGAACGCACGTAAACTCGTGCGCGCGCGTATGTGTGTAGCCAAGGTGCAGACAATAATTTTCCATCGCGGAGAAAGATTTTTCATTCAGCACGTGCACACGTGACCCGGAATCCGCCAAAATTGATAAATGTTTCGCGCTGTTCTCATGAATAAAAATCTTTCTCCGTCCAATATCTCAACAACCCACGGGAGAGAAGAACGCGCGGAAAAATTAAATAAATCAAGTCAAAGGTCACTCGCGCGTAGGTTTTACGCGCAAATTTTCAGAAAAACACGGATTTTGCCATTCTACTTTTTTCCCAGGATTTTTTCGTTCATTCATTCCCGGATATAGAGTAGCGAAACACACACCGTGAGCCATTGAAAAGTGAGTTACATATTTTGTTTAAATTCTATTGGAAATTGTGCGAATTATTTGCGCGAGAGAGCTATTGATCGGAAAAAGTTTCACAGTTCAAGAGCTGCACGTATCGATTCCTCAGAGTGTGGCAGAATGAATTTTATAATAAACAAAATAACAGTACGTTTGCAAAAAAAAATAAATATAGATTTCGCGCTGCGAAATTTCGAAGTTCATCACGACGCACGAAAAAAAAAATGCCCGTACAGATTAACAGAGCGATGTGTTGCCACTGATAAACTGTCTTCGAAATTGGAATTCGGCGAGATTTAATCGCGGTTCGCGTGCCACATAAATTCGCACGAGCAATAATCTTGTTAAGTGATAAAAATGAAAAATGTCACACGCTCGAATAGTATTGTTTTTTACTATAACTTTGGCATAGACAATATTGAAAATAATTTTTACGATAAATTATCATAGGAAGAATATTGTTTAAAATATTATTTATTAATACATCATCATGATATATTTTAATCGACCACCAGCAACTAGCAACTGAACTGTCAAGCTATTTGTCGGTAAGGCAGTTCGGAACGTTGCTGCAGATGGCAGCTCGGATCAGAAACTTTATTTTCTGCTCACGCAAGTGTAATTAGCAACGCGAACCAGAATTTCCAACTTTACACACGCTCGAGTAAACTCCATCGGCAATATCAGAATAAATTCCTCGCGACTCTGCAAATTAGTGTACTCTGCAGCAACTGTAAGCGTGATTAAAGTTCGGATTTTGATTTTGTCTCACATTTTTCAAGATAATTAAATAAAAATGCTTTCGCGCATATAAGGTAGAGAATACAACGTTTATATTGCATTTCATTTCTCTTTCAAAAAATGTAATATCAGTGTTACGAGTTATATTTCTCATTGTATGTGTCTTCTCCTTGTTAGATCCAAACTCACTCTTTTTTTTATTATTTTTTTTTTTTTTTTTTATCAACGCAATGTCAGATCGCAAGTACACGCGAAAAACTGAACTAAACTTAACAAAGCGCAATTGAACAAAAAACTATCTCGCTCCTTCGTCGTACAAGTAGGTTGAAAGTTGGAATGTTCGTGAAATTTGCGCGCTCGCGACACTAGCTCTCATTGAAAGAGTCAAACAATTGTTAGTCCCGCATGTCTGAAAGTTTGTCCTAATTTTGGCACGTAGAGAATCGACCGGCAATGAGAACGAAATAAAACGAGCTAACTGCGGGAGAAACGAAGAATTCCAAAACTCAACCTGAGCATAATACGAGAAAAAGAGAAAGAGAGAGAAACTATCGATTAACTGTCTGCCACGTTGAGTCTCGCGCGGAGCGCATTGTCTTTTCGCGGTGCGGATATCGCAGCTCTCGCGAGAGCGCGGTGCTCGGACAAAAAAATATCCCGTAAACGCTTATTGCTCCAACTGTTTCGCATTCCGTGGTAAACCGACCACAGAAAATTACGCGTTTGTTTGCCAAGTTTTCGTACCGTACTTACGGTCTCAACCGTACGTGAAAATTCGAGAGCCTGTAGTTTTTCGATAAGTTGAAAAAAAAAAAGAGCGCATCTGAGATTAAATTTTTTCTCTCTTTCTCTCCTTTTAAAAGAATTAACAAATCAAACATAGTGTTTTCCTGTTTTTAGTGTTGTTTTAGTTGGCGTGTGAAGCAAAGAAAAAAAACACTTACGACAATCATCTCGGAGGGCTCGAGGACGAAACATTCGTTGGGTCTCCTGGCACTGCCACCCGTCCGCTTCCCGAAGCTGCAACACGGCAAGAAAACAAAATATTTCTTTATCACATTGCGCTGTCACATTTTATAGAAATATTTATACACCCACGCGTAGAAGCCGCAGGCGTTTTATCGAGAGTCAATATTTCATTTTGACTTCTCGTGGATATCTTTGTACATCGCATCAAGAGACGAGAAAAGGAAGCTTCTCCAAATTGTGATTCATCGTATCCCTCCCTCTCCGTCATATCGTTCCGAATCGAACAAATATACGAGTTTTCGCACGATTGTGTAAATACATATTATTGCCCCAACATTAACTTCCACGACGGACTGTACGATCCAATATTGGCTGCTACGCCATCCTGACAGATGTTTTCCACCCTTCTCCGTCGTCGAAAAGGGCACTTCTCAAATTAACCGGAAAGGCACGGCTGATTGTCGGCGATACGGGAAGATATTCTGCGGTTACACGAAATAGAAGGGGGTTTACCGATATGCTATTGTCCAAACCGTTTTTCCTGACAAAAGGAAAGCACGAGATCGAATCTCTCTATATTATCCTTCTGCGCGATAATGGAGGAATAAAATATCCCCAATTTTCTTAACGATTATTATCGCGGAAATAAATGTATCATATGGATTTTTGCAGGTTATAAAAAAATATAACATTAGTTTCCAAAAATATAACATAAAACATTTGCAACTCTTTTTAGAAAATGGAACAATATTTATCTCTACTAATATAATTGCCTATTTATAATTAAAAATTAAATATCAGCAAATATCATGTTGTCAGTGTGAGAGACCGCTTTTTCTCGCTATTTTATTTTGTTTACACCTAATGTGAGTTTTATCACGAAAAGTCTTCAATTTAACGGTGACGGTTGCGAATCGAATGTCGATGCCCGACCGACCGAGAATCGGAAAAGCGAGACAGCAGATGAAGGAAAGAGAGGTTGCAGAAGGCCGTAAGGTTGTCGAAGGCTGTTGACCCGCGTGTTATCCCGTTTCCTCCCCTCGACTTATCCGCACACGAGCAGGAGCCGCGATGCGTAACGCACGCGTAACGCATGCGTAACGCACCGCTCGTCTCGATTCGCGTTTGTGTGTGTGTGTGTGTGTGCATGCGTACACTGTAGAAAATTCAATTCGACGTGGATGACGCGCGCGCCTCGTCTTCGCGCGTGTATCCCATCCTCGTTACAAGTTAACTCCGTAAATGTCGCGCGTTACGCGTTTTGCGCTTCCTCGGGATTATAATTATTTCGTCAGACATGTGGGTCGTTTCAGCACGCGCGTCGAGACATTTCCGTCTCGGTTTAGAGAGAACGGGAAAGAGTCGATCGATCGGCTTGGAAATATTTGGTAGGCCAATTTTCATGATATTTGCTCGCTAATTATATCAGATTGATCAAATGATGAAATTTATGACATATAGAAATAGAAATTTATTACATACATTACTCGGCAACCGCGAAGAGATAAATTATGTAAAACTAAATGAAATATTTCAAATTAAATACAATATTTCAAATTAACTAAAAACTAGTTTTAATTGGATATTATTCAATTATATATAATTTAATTGCATACGATCTAATATAAATATCATTTTTTTTAGAAACGTTATATCAAATTTAAATTGCAAATTAGATGTATTTCGTTGATGTTTTTATTTTTAGTTTTGTAAATGACACCTAGAATAAACCCAGAGTTTTTTTACATACATGTGCACGCAACAATGTCGAACTCTTCGTAAAAATAACTGCGATTGGAGATACAACAATGTGTTCTCTGTAAATATTCTGTACAAAGTTGGAAAAAAGACTCGCGTGCACACATATGTATATATAAAGTGAAAGCGCGGAAATTTAATAGAGGTGGGCATGGATGTTTTCCAGTAGTTCTGCAACCGATTCACCGTGCACTTGAGCTTGTTTTCCGCCAACGCGCTTACAGCGGAAGCAATCAAAGCACCCGTGCACAATCGCATCGAGTGTCGCGTCCGCTTTATGCCGCGCACTAGTGTGCGCGCGCGCGCGCGCGATGCAAACTTTTGTCCGGTAGTGTCTTTCTGTTCCCATTTCCCGAAATACATCCGTGGCGTACGCTCGTTATAATTCGCAGCGGACTTAACAGGGACCAAAGCGACGGACGATAGCATAGCCGGTCGTGTCTCATTGTCGACAATCTCGCATGCCTGACCGTTCTCTCTCTTTCTCTCCATTTGACGTCCATTTCGCGAAATTATCCGTGCCATTTCACGACATTAAGCCACGTGGATCCACTCAACGTAATGAAATATTTCTATGAAGCCGTTATGAGCTATTACCCTTTTCTCTATTATCATATCTTTTTAATCTTATTCACCGCGCTATTAGGCCGTCCTTTCACGCTTATGAGAGTGTGCGAAATTGCACGACGACGGTTTTCGCTGGGTAACACTATTCGCACTTGCGTCGGATTGTGACGTAAAGAAATGCGAGAGTATTTTTGTTTTAATTGTCAAAAAAAAAAACGTCCATCTTGCGTGCGAGAAAATCGCGAGAGATATAGAAAGAGAGAGAACATTTTCCATAAAATCTATTTTGTAAAACTCTCTTGTAATTAGATATGTTCCGCGCAATTCGCGTAACATTTTTTTCGCGAGGAAATATAACAATCAACTTTCATTCATTATTTCCTGCCACACTCGTAATTACATCAAAAGAAGTACACAGAGATCGATCTTCGTAACTCAATCAAACTTTCTCCTCTCAACGTAATCCCCGACAAAGACTCACCAAACAGAAAATCTCCTTCTGGGAAACGCGGGCGGCGGTGGCGGCTGAACGCGAGGAGTCCTGTCAACGGACTCGCTTCTAAGGGCCTGTACCGCCTTGGGCACGGCCCTGAAGGGCTCGTGACAGGCTTTCGTGACCACGCTGCCGTTCCCAACGCCATCGTTGAAATTACCTGTGCCACCGCCGCCGCCGCCGCCACCATGGAAGCTGTTCCATCTTCTCACCGTGCCCCTATTTGGCCCGTGATAGCCAGCATTATGGCCAGCTGAACCTCGAAGTTGGGTGGTGTGTTTGCGCATCCTCTTTCGACGATCCTCTCACTGATGATCCTTACGCCACCGGGTACTTCTCAAAAATGGCGAAGAACGCGCGAAGAGAATTGCGATACTTTTTCTTCAAAGCGGATTATTCTCGCCCGATAGTTTCCTAAATGGAGTTCGAAAGTAATTCGATATTCTCAAAATTGCGTTTGCGAGAGATTTGAAGATCGGCGAGCCAGCCGTTCGATCGATTTTTCGAGTGAAAAGACGACAGAGAGCTGCGCGCGTCGTCGATTGCGAAATAAAATCGTTGCGTCTACTGCACCACTATCAAAAGTATGTATTTCTTCTATGAAGTGTGTTGCGCGTTTAAAAATTTATAGAACGATATAAAACTCGATACTCGTGTCGCATATTCGCGCGCATGAACATGCATTTCTCGCCGCGACAATAAAGAAGAGAGACGCAATAATTTTTCTCACGGGGACAATATGCGCGCGATATATTCGGACAATGCGCCAACTTGGCGACGAAAAGGTCGAGCGGAGAGTCAAGTGATTCTTAGTAGCTCGTTTCGTGACGTTTATTATGTGACCTTACGGTAATCTCAATTTAATCGACAGACTCGAACGAGCCTGTCTGATGAGGAGGACGACGCAACGACGTTCGCGTCTCCCGTTTCTTTCGCGCCACATCTTATCGAATTCCCCCCGGTACGTTTGCCTGGAAGAGCGATAACGGGAGGGAGTAAAGATTTACAAGGCGATAAAATTCTGATGTAAAAGGGAGTAGAATGTCGCGCAGACGCACAACGAGCCGCTTACACGAGAGTGTCGTATCGCAAATACGATAAGCGCATCTCTTTCCTCGAATTACAAGACGAACGGTTCTAAGGTTCCGTTTGACGATCTATTGTTAGAACATTCACAAATAAAATAGTCGTCTGTCATATTTTTTAGAATATATAAAAATATATATAACATTTCTTATTTATTCACGAGATAGAAAAAATAGTTCACGATTAATGCATGGAGAAGCGCGCGTAAAAAAAAATAAAAAAAAAACCACTTGGTTCTTTTGCTCTCGTGCAGTTTTTACCATCCTCTCTGCGGAGGATTTACACTCTTTACATATTCTGTTTTCCTACAATTCGACGCGCGCGCCGAGCGTCATTATTCATCTGACAATCCGCCGCGCCCGAACGCGACGCGATTTGTCACGATGCATCAATAAAAACACATTTCTACTCAATAAAGAAACTCGAAATGATGTATACGCGACTGACGCGGCAATTTTTTACGTACATCTCATCGTTCTCTTTTCGTGATTTCGCGCGAACGTTCGCCGACGTTTCGTGTATATCCGTGGGAAAAATCTCCGTGCAATTCAGCGCATAAGAAATCTCGGCGGAAGAATGAGTTTTAGAAAGAGAGAGAGAGAGAGGGGGGGAGCGGAAGAGAAAAGAGGACGCAGGCGAATACGAGGCTGGGCTTTTGCGCCTGGGCATAGAAATTCAGCGAGCTTGCAGAAGCTCTTGAGCACGCGCTCGAGGAGCGGCTCGTCGTCTCCTCTTCTCGTCGCTCCGGGAAGAAAAGAAAATTTTATAGGATAATCATCGCGCACTTTTCCTCGAGACGAGCGAGAGATCGCTGAACAATTTAATTACATCGCGCGCAATTTGAATTTCTAACTCGTTTAAAAACGCGAATAAAAGATAACGCCGCGCGCGTTGCGAAGTCAATCAAAGTTATATTGATCAAATTGCGGTCGGAATT